>BQNB010001245.1:97674-142552 GCA_026074375.1 Tanacetum coccineum
AGAGATCTAGAGAGAGAAAGTTAGAGAGAGAATGGTTGAGAGAAATAAGAAAAACACACTAAAGAGTGTGTGTAAAATGAATAAGATGCTTACCTCTTCCAAAGTTGGAAGAGGTATTTATAGTTCTTACAAAACACCGGGTATTAGTACCCGGTTCGATACCAAAAGTCATACGTTTAACTAATAAACTACGAGCTATAATGAACAGTAAAATACACGGGGTGACCGAGTCTTTTTCTAATATCTAACATAATAATATATAATAATAATAATAAATCATAATAACAATAAACTATAAAAAAATAACAATAATAATAATAATATTAACAAATAATAAAATATTACTAATAATAATAAACAGTAAAATAATAATAATAATAATAATAATAATAATAATAATAATAAATATTAATAAATAAAGAAATTAAAATAACAATAAATAATAATATAATAAATAAATAATAATAATAATTTTAGTTTTAATATTTATAATAACAATAAATAATAAATAAATAAAACGTAAATAAATCTCGTTTGTTTTGTGGCTCAAATGAATTCTCACAAGTAAGAAATGGTTTTCACATCAATTATGATGGAAATGGTTTCCACATCAATTACAAAGGACCCAACTTTTCAAAAAAATCAAATCTTCACTTTTTTTTCTTTCTCTATCAACTAAACAATGAAAATGAAATCAATTTTATTTCTCTTCTTCTAATTCCCTCAACCAAACTTACCCTTAAGCCTTTTGCTTCCTAAGGTCATTATACTTTAAAAAAATGTTCATATAGGTCACTTTACTCTTACATGACATTCTCTCTCTCTCCTCTTCACCAACTCTTCACCATACCATGCTAGCTAGCCACTAGAGATTTTTTTGGTATCTCGTCACTAGGGTGACGAGATAAAGTAAAAAAAAAATCTTTTTATTATTATTATATTTTATAATGTATGTGTTTGTGTGTGAGTGGTGGGGCCCAAATGAAAAGGTATTGGTGTGTTATGAGTGAAAGATATTTTTAAATGAGAGTGAAATGCTGATGTGACAGACTGTGGGGCCCGTTTCATTTTGTGGCTTAAGCCACCATACCCCTTACTCTAAACCAAATATTCAAGTCACTCCCATGACACCTCATTTCCATGTCAACACAAAATGATTTCCTCGATGCAAGCGTTGAGTCATATCAAGTTATCAACCTCACATTCTACGTCAACTTCTATTTTCGTCAATTCTTTTCTTAAAAACATATGATCAAAATTTTCAGTTTTTAGAGATCCTGTATGTCAAAGGCTTTTATTATTTTGAATTTATTTGTAACACACTTGTTATGATATGAACTCTCTCAATTCATAATTCAAATTCTTCAAAGAATTGAACGACAACAATGGTGGAAAGTTTTATACAAAGAACTCTAAATATATTTAATGCACAAACATCTCAGATATGAACAGCCAAAAGCATTGATGGGTCTCAGATATGCGATGTTTCCTTGCGGAAGTTGGGGCGGTGTTGGCCAAAATAATGGTATCGTTGCTGTAAAGAGGCGGTTGCAGGTGATGGTTGTGATATATGGAGAAAAGATAGCATGAAAGAAATGAAGGGGTGTTTGGCTAAGCTTATATGATGGGCTTATGAGTTTATTAGCTTATATGTGTTAAATAAGCTGAAACTAAGTGTTTGGCTAAGCTTATATGACTGGGCTTATGAGCTTATATAAGAGGGTTTTGATAAGCCCAAACTTTGTGGCTTATATAAGGAGGAGTGGACTTATATAAGAATATTATATAGAAAGAATTTTATACCCTCATTTAATAATTACGCCCATTTTATTTTTATATATTTTTTGGTCATTTTACCTTATTAATTATATATATAAGCTAAACTAAACACATGACAAGGGCTTATGAGCTCATGATATATAAGTCATAAGCCACTTATATAACATAAGCATAAGCCCAATTCATAAGCTTAGCCAAACACCCCCGAAGTACGTTTATCACAAATGCTTCATATACGTTTCAGAATTCATTTAGATATTTGAAAAGCCACGTGGATAAATGAAGTCACATGAGATGCCACAAAACATTAATAGTACTCCATCCCATAATTATAGTCCACGCTTTCTTTTTCGGTTGTCCCAAATTAATTGTCCACTTCCAAAAATAGATAGGAAATTTAGATTAAGTTTACCATATCACCATCACTTGATGTTGTTATTACAAACTTTAAAGAAGTTATAAATTAATTGGTTAAGGGTAAAAGTGTCATTGTGCAAAAAGTAAGAGAGAGAAAGCTGTAATGATGATGTTTTTCTTAAATTACGTGTTTTTTATCGGTGGACTATAATTATGAGACTGAAGGAGTAGTAACTAATTTATACAAAGAGAGTGATTCAATTAAACATTTAAAATTTAGAATGATGCAAATAAACAAAAAAATTGTATAGTGACCTATATAAACATTTTAAGAAAATACAATAACTCGAGAGTGCAATAACCCTTTCTCTTAACACAAATTACTTAAACAATTAATGTAGTCTTTACTCACTCTAAACTCAACTTTTAGATGAGTATGTTTGGTGAGGGGCTTATTGGAACTTATCGGGGCTTGGGCTTTTAAAATAAATATCGTTTGTCACGCGGGCTTATGAAAAGGGCTTATAAGTCATAAGTCTCTATAAGCCCCAGTTCTATAAAAGGGGCTAAAAACTTTAGACCGAGGCTTTTGAACCGTAAATTACTTATTTACCCACAAAGATATCTAAGATATACCAAAAACTCATTTAGTTATGTCTTTTTTAGTAATTTTGCAATAATAAGCCCTAGCTCAACCCATTTTCCAAACAAGTTTACAAAAATACAAATTTCAATTTCGGCATATAATATAAGCCCAAGCCTCAGTCACAGTTCCAACCCATTTCGCCAAACATACCCATAGTTAGACAGATAGATTCTTAAACTAATCTTCTTTAACCACATATTCCAAATTTAAATTTCAAGATCTTATATACTACATTCAATATACTTTTAACCAAACATTGATTATTTACTTTTAACTTATCTATACTACATATAACGATGCTTGTCGACACCCGTGCGTTGCACCGGGCTTAGTCTTTAGGTTAAATTAGATTGCTAAGCTACTTTCTCCATTTGATTATGTTATGTACATGATTTATATAATAAAATCACTATATTTTCACAATATTGAAACATCATAAATGAGATAATCAGTTTTAATGACAACGCCTAAAACCCCCTATTGCAAACAACTTCGAGAACTAAGTCGATTAAATTAGCACCTTTGGTATCCACTGACAGCCTGTGAAACAACTACTCCTACCCACGCTCTTTAACTGAACATTCCGTGTACCTTCAAGGTGGCATCGACCCTGTTCGATGAGCGGCACATACAACTGCATAAAAAAAAAAGACTAAAATGGGCAACTGTTAAATCCGTGTGCAAACTTTAAGTAACAACAATTGTTTTACGCGTGTTTGAACCTGTTAAAAGTAAAGACAAACTCGTCTTACCCAATGGACTGCTACAGCTAGTGTTTAAACTTCAAACAACTTGGACATCGTGCCACTTACTCACTTACATGTGTTAGCAAAGTTGGTAAAGATTAACCAACTATTATAAACATACACAAAATAAGCCTTTATAGACATCAGCAATTGGTAAAACTGTAAGTTTCTAAACTAACTGGTAACTCCTCTGATTCAAAGTTAATATAATTTAATTAGTGAATTGTTGCCATTAATATTTAATTTATTTTGTTTCATCATTAATACCAATTTTCCATAACTTTGTACCTGCAACTATTGATGTTGATCCTGAATTTGCAGCGATTTGCGCCATGATGTTGAGATTTAATAGTTAAACCATGCTCTGTTTTCAACTTGTTTACACCGGCTCAAACTTCCGTGGTTTCATTTGTTATCTATTTAAATGTATCTACGCTGCAGCGCGCTTAGTTTGCACTGCATAAATCTAAGCTGCTTAAAAAAATGAAAAAGCTGGCTAATAAAACTTATATTTCTGATACAATCTCCACAGAGCATCTAAATGCTTCCGATTTAAGAGTCGGAATATCCCTACAAATAAGGCATACGTTCAGTGCAGATACAGCAGCTTCAAGGGAGCTAAAAGTTACGAACCCTCCTTCGGCTATTCTAAACAAAGAAATCAAACATTAAAGAAATCCCACAATGTAAAAGAAGGTAAGGGACAGTGAAAGAAATCCAACAAGGTAAAAGAAAGAGGTAAGGGACAGTGAAATTGTAATGTAAACAATTAGAATTATAAATAACGCAAAACGATCATACTCAGAATTTAGAGGATATAAATTAGATTTTGTTTCAAGAACACTAATGGAAAATTATTGTACCTTGTTTTCAAGCAATTTGGCGCTATGCTTATCCAATAAGGATGTCATATAATGTGTCTTCATAACCGCTTATAGTGCATCTGTAAAATGTTGAACATTGTTAATTGACATGAACCGCTACTGCCTGTTCCTTTTCTAGTCCAGCAACGTTGTGAAACCGAATGTCACGTGCCATGAATCCTTTTCCGGACACACCTAATAAATTATAAAGTAGACAATAATTTTGAGACGAAATGAGTGTTAAACACTACATACTTACAAACGGTGGTAGATCTATAAGTAGCCCAACGATCAATTATGTTACCACTAATATCTTCTCTTTCATAATAGATCTAACATCAAATCGTTCCTGTGTGACAGAAATAAACAAATGTAAGATTTATGTACGGTTGACGTTTATTATATGCTATAACAAAAACCAAAAACTTATTGATTATAAATATAAGAATATGAAATAGTATGCACCTCGACGTAGCTATATAGTAGCAATTCCATGCTGCAAAACTGTGAGGATTCTGAGTGACAATGTGTCGAGCACAATCCCATCCATTCTTAGGAGCATCAATATTATATGATATCTCTGTAACGAAAGCAACAAAAGCCCAACTTCACACTACAAAAGACTTTAATAGATCCTTCACGGTTGATCTGGTTCAATTCATATCTATGCATCTACATCCATATCTACCGCCTAAGTATGCATCTAATTATAAAGGTTGATCTGGTTGTTGTAACTGAGACCAATGCAAGATCCTTCACTGATATGGATTCCAGAGAGCACAACCATGTTTGCTAGAGTATTGTTTCTCAACGGATAAGTAGTTGAGAGTGTTTATAAACATAAAAAATCTAAGTTTATGAACTTCTTCAATTTCAAATAAGCTCATAAGCTCGAAAATAAGCTAATCCAAACACCCCCTAATGACGTATTCAAAAGCAAATGGGTCGAGATTTCTATTCAGATTAAAGAACTATGAAAAAGTAAGTTATGCACTTACATTACCATGTATGTATCTGATCACAACTTAACTGATCTAAATGAGTGCATAACGATTTCACTATTTGAGAATTAACATAATCATCTGATATAAAATATCTAGCATAACCACATGACATAACAGAACTCGCTTTTTGGGGGATCAAGTTATTAGGCAGTAAACGCAGACCCTGAAAACTGTTACCCGACGCAACCTCACTCGAGAGATTATTCTCATGATTCTCACTTTCTAATTTCACAGAAGACGATTGAAGCAACATAAACAACGAACCAAATTCTTCCACCATTCTTTTCGCAGCCCAAAAATGTCCATTAAACCCCACACCAAAAATCTCCTTCAAAACCAAACTCCCCGCCACATTCTCATACTTGTCCTTCCCAATCTTATGCAAAAAACACCTCTTCACCACTCCCAACGACGACGTTAGTATCAAACACCCCTCTTCACTACTTATCCGTTGAGAAACAATACTCTCCTAAATGTAAAATATGATTTATAGTTATGGACCAAAGGACAGTGACAAAAATGCTACACATGGATACTTTTCATAATCAAATATCAAACAGGAAACTTACTACTTTTGCAACGCAAACCAATGAAACACGCGTAAAAAGTTCTTGATTTCAAAAACTCAGGCTGATACTTTTGGCCATTTTCTTGTAAACCGTAGACTTTACTGCGCAAAAATCAACAAAACAGAAATAAGTGCAACAACAAAAGCAATTCCAGGAAATTAATAAGAAGTGGCTTCTTGGTTTGAGAAAGATCAAAAAAATCCATAGCAAGACGACCCTCCACAAAGCTAATAAGTTGTCATTTCTTTCTAATCAGTATAAGTAAACATAAACATGATAAAAGTAAGCAGTGAAAGAGGGGGGAATTCAAAGAATTTAACCAATGCGCTATAGCCTGAAATAACCAAAATAACCTATTGAAGTGTTTCGATAAGCTTGTAAGCTTAGTCTTTTAAGGTCAAGTCTATAAGGCTTTTTTTCATCTTTTTACCATAAGAGCTAATTAATTACCTGATCTTTAACACTGTGATCATAACATATGTTTGAGATTATGTAGGGCGCCTTGAGATGACTCGTAATCAACATCATCGCATACATGCAACACATCTTAGTATCTATGTCAAGATTTCATCACATTAACAGATCAACATAATCTTAATAAATTAACGGAAAAAGCCTACTAATCAAGACATAAAAAACCAAAACCCCTAATTTGTGCAACAATCTAAAACCCAAAATTAATCGGCAATGAAAGCAATGTAAAAAAAATTGTAATTTGCAAATAACCTCAACCCTTATTCAACACAATGGTATAAACAAAATCAATAATCCAACAGAAAATAACATAATAAGAATACAAAAGAACTACGAAGCAACAAACCTGAAATTGATTTCTTCTCATGTTTTGAATAATCTACTCCATCTTTATTCTTGCATAATCGAACCTGCCAAAGCGGAAAAAAACCCAATTCAATACTTAAAATTAATTTTTTTACATAAACCCAATTCTAAGAACCCTAAATCTAGCACATCTTGGGAAATCTTGGAAAGTGGACCTTCTAAATTAACTTTTGAACGGCTGGAGTGGAGCATAAATTTTAGGATGAGATAATGAGGTCGATAAAGGAGCAGGGTGAGGTAAAAGTGTATATTCAATGATCGGGAAGATTGAGAGGCTAAGCTTAAAGACAAATGGTAAATGCTGGATCATTAACACGCCTAATTGAATGTCTAAAACTGATAGAAGGGCAGCAGCTTCAATGATAAGGCAACTGGAGAGGCAAATCTTGATGTCGAATTTGAATACATACAAACTAAGTCTTTTATAATACAAGGCCTGACCACGCCCGTGCGTTGCACCGGGCTTGGTTTGTGTTAGAAATTGGAATTTTATTCTTATAGTATGCAGGGTTCCGCAGGCAATGAACCACTAACTTACTTCTCAAAATTTTGGTTGTTAACTAAACTGAATCCTGTACATTACTGTTACAAATTTCTATATAACCTGCAATTGAACAGTATTATGTTATTGGTAGACTTAAATACTGATTATAGGTCACTTTAACAGGAATATCTTCCAACGAACGTACTCTCTTCTTGACAGTTGTCACTTCAACTTTTATCGAGCCTCTTGTTTTGTCGTTAATCTGAAGTGCGTTACCTTAGTGTCTTTTAAGTATGCCGGATTAGCCTGGCAAATCTGTTAGCTAATATTCATATGCAGGATATGAAAAAACAGATAAGAGATATATACCTTTAGGAAACGCACGTATGAAATTGTAGCTGAATGTCCTAACCGAGACCAAAGCTTGTCGATTTCAAAGTTAATCTGCACGGCTATGTTTTCAGGTCTAGATGCATTTCAAGCAGAGAAAGTGATGGAAACTCAGACAACTTGCACAGGATGGACACACTGTGATATGCTCAATACACTAACCAAGAGGCTTCGTTTAACATTGTATTTCTGAAGCTGACAGAGGGTGAACTTGTTTATGCTGGTCCTGCAGGCAATGAACCACTGACTTGCTTCTCAAAATTTGGGTTGTTAACTAAACTGAATCCTGTACATTTAGTGTTACAATTTTTTCTATAACCTGCAATTGAACAGTATTCTGTTATTGGTAGAGTTAAATACTGATTATAGGTCGCTTTAACAGGTATATTTGCTAAGACCATGTTAACCATGCTGAGTTTCTAGCTGATTTGATATCAATCGACTACAGGCGTTGACTCTTCCCGGAAAAGGATTGATAGTCTTGTGGAGTTAGTTCACAACCTCATTTATCAAAACTACTTTTTAAAGAAAAATAAAATTCAAGCAGTTTATATAGGTAACCCAAACACCCATAAAATTAATAATTTTTACGCTTAACATTCCCAAGCACTCCGACATCATCATAGCTACAGTTTTGAACTTCAACAACCTGTTTCGAGATCAATTTCCGATTACAGAAAATACAAATGTTATTCGTTCCAAATCTTAAACACATATATCAAGTGCTCGTGCAAATTACACGTTAAGCTGTAGTTCAGACGATGAATAAACAAAAATCTGTAACAGTTACGTGATAATATGATTTTTTAAAATCAAATTATTTTAAAGAATAAGAAAGTAATACCTTAGTGTAGACTTTCATTTTGAAAAGTCTTCTTACTTGTCTTAAATCATTGGCAGAATTAATGGGTAGCTCAAATTTTCTGCAGTCCATCTTTGCATAATAAAACACAAATTTCAGTCATAACTATGAACGCCCAAACTATATTAAAGACAAAGGAAACATTCTTACCATGAAGGTTGCCACTACTTGACCCCAAATATGCACGCACATAAAACAATCAACAGTTCATCTTTTTCCTCATTTTACCCAAAGTCATAAAAAGTGTATGTTGTAAAATAAGATCAAACTGAATTAATGATATTTGTTCGATTTTAACTAATAATTTGTTAAAATCTCTTTTTAGCTTTTGATAGTTGCACACGATAAAGAGTCGATCGACATATACCAAACTTGAGCACTGGTTTATTTATACCTTTTATCATGCCCAAATTAGAGATAAATTGGAAATGTTACATGTAAATTGTAAAGATTCACATAGTTGGCTTTATAAAATAGGAACCACTTATCATAAGGACTTAACCAGATCATTATATACTAATAGAGATGCACCTACTATAACAAAAAAAGAAACCACTTATCTGAAGCTTCTGAGAGGACTTCTGATATCCCATTTTGACAAAAATACTACTAATACTACTGATCGCCGTGCTAAAAGAGAGCGAGAGTAACAACAGGAGCTGCAAATACGTCTTCTGTTGTACGTGCACATCAAAGCCAACTCTGCCTCCGGTGCACACCAAATAAATATATGTTTGCTGAATTCGGCAGCGCTAAAGTTAGTGCATAATGCTCCGTTGCAGCAATCAAATGACCTCGGAATTTGAAACCTACAGATTTACATCGATCTATACACATGAGTTCTTATGAAAAGCAAAATAAAAAAAAGGCTTATGCCCATTGGTGTAAGTTGGAATTTACACACATGTGTGACAATATACACATATAGTAATACATACCAATTGTGAATCAAAATATACATGACTCTGTTTAATGTCAAAGAAATACCTGACACTGTTTAATGTTAAAGAAAGTTTCTGAAAATTTGTTTGAAAACACATGTACAACCAAAGCCTTACCAGGCTTTCTCATTTTAACTTTTCATTTATCATTAGAACACCAATACACTAATATGAAAGAAATCCATTAAGGTGGGAAGTAACTAATGACAAATTATCATTATCCTTTTTAAAGTCAATCATACTACTTTTCATTTTGAAAACTAACTACCATACTTAATTTTTATATATATTTTCTCTAAGAATGTGCAAGTAAAGTTAAGGTTATAAAGTCCAATGAAAAGTAAACCTATATATGTATTATGTTTGTATTTGAGTCCAATTGCAAATTTCACCAAGACCTGGTAATTAATTTCTTTGTAGAACTGAAAACGGGAAACAAAGGATAGAAAGAGGAAAAACTTACAACCTTATGAATACAATGCCGATAATCAAAGTATTGTCCAATGCAATGCTTTTCTCCACTACCATCTCCTTCCACCCTTTTCACACATGCATGTACATTTCAAAAAACTTAAATTAGCGGCCATCATAAAACTTTGCAGCGAAAAGAATAAACACGCTAATCACAAAGCAGGAAAGTTGAGTAACAGTTTGGTTGGGTTGGAATAAATTTGAATGTTTTACCTTCTGAATAAGCAGATAATTTAATTCAAATAACAAACAAAATACTCGGCGCTATTTAAGTGTCTTATGTACCTAACGACAATTCGGATAAAAACACTTAAAGCAACTTGGGTATTTGCAAAACACATATGGTGGGTCCGAAATATATTAAAAACAAAGCTGCTACAGTGTTTAAATGTCATAGCAAATCACAAAAAGAATGATCCTGGGATTGTACTTATTTGCAACCATGGGTGGATCTACCTTTAAGGCAGGGTATGCACGTGCATACCCTGTCCAAAACTTTGTTAGTGTGAAAAAATGTGATTTTTTTCAAAAGTGACTACATAACACACTGAAAAATTATAAGCACATACCCTCTAAAATAGAGGAAAAACATGAGTGCATACCTTAAAAGAAAAAAGAAAGAAAAATAAACGAAAAGAAAAGAAGAAGAAACGCTGCTGGTGGTTTAGTGTCATTCTTGAAGAAGAAGAACCAACTCAAAGTCTCAAATGCAACATTAGATAATACTGTAGTACTAATTTATAACTTCTAACTTATGTCCGTTTTTAATATTCTAATATCTTTTTTTTAACGTTTTATGATACTATTTATTATTTAGATGTGAAACTGAAGTGTGAACATCTTTTTAGTACCTGATCACTTAGCTTAAATTTAGTATCTCATAGGAGTATTTGAAGTTGTAGATAAATATTTATCATAGTGATTAAAAGTTAGAAAATTAACATCTTATTAGTGATAATATTTTGTTTTGATCTTATTCCGTTAGTACCTAAACCAAGCATGTTTTTTTATAACTAAAATGAGTTTTGCTATATCCTCCTATTTCTACATATCCTCTTACACACACAATAATTTTTTATATTTTTTCTTCAGTCATTATCTCTCCGCATCTAAACCGTCAGTTCTGACACTTGTCAAGATCTCGTTAGTAGAATATTAGTAGGAACAACTTGTAGGAGGATATATCATTTCTCAACTAAGATACACAAGTCCGACAACTCAATTTAACTAAAATATACAAGTCTGGCTACTCGATTCAGTATCTAGTAACCCAAACTTGACTTTTTAATTATAACTAAGATCCGGAAAACATAACAATCGCGCCAAATCAAATGCAAAAAATCCGACCAGAAAATTAAATTTGTTAATAGCTCAAAAAAAATCGTGCATACCCTATTTTAAATTTCTGGATTCGCCACTGTTTGCAACTAACTGTTAGTGCCTCTATTTGTCAAACGATAAATCATTTGCAGCTAACAAAGACATTACATTTGTAAAAGGAAGTACCTGAGATGGTTGTACATCATCACCCCTTTTTTGCTGCAGTTTATAACACCAAAAACCCCTTATTTCAGCCTCCATTTCATCACGTAAACACACCCATTTTGTCCACATTTAAGCACCTAAACCCACCAATTGCAGGTCCCATTTTAGCATTGAAACCCACCTGATGCAACCCCCATTTCAGCGACCAAACACACACATTTTAGCTCTTATTTCAGCGGCCAAAGCCACCATTTTTAGCCGCAATTTTAGCACCAAAATCCCCTCCATTCAGCCCCATTTCAGCATCCAAACCCCTTCCTTTCATCTTGCTTTCAACCGCATTTCTGCCCCCTACAGGTTTCATATCATTTGCAGCAAGAACGTACTCTATAAATTCTCAAATTTTTAAAACTACGTGTCATTACGTACGACACAACATGCCACATCTCTGTCCATTTTTCAACTGCCACATCTCTGTCCATTTTCTAATATGTTTTAATCCTTTAACATAAAACCATTTCAACCTTTTCTTATCAATTTTATGATTCAAGGGCTGAAGTTTTTTTAGCATATATAGATGCAAAAGAGAATAGAGTTAGAACCTTCATTATCTGCCTGATTCGCCCTCTTCTTTGCTCTTTACATTCTGTCATTAGAAAGGAAAGTGAAACCTGTTAAAATTGGCATAAGAACTTACTTTAGTCAAGGGATTTATGTTATCAGACTTGCCAAGAAAGATTTACCCCATCATCATTGGTGTGTGTATCAACACACCAAATAAGGCTCAAGCAAACAACCATTACTGCACAAAATTCATCAACAAAACCACCTCTTAGAGATACCTTTAACAACCCTTTTAGATCCTGTTTATGCATAAAAATTTAAAAACCAAAAGAGACCTGATGTAAACACCGTCTCCAGGACCACTAACTTTTTAGTTTCTTATGCAAAGTGTTTGTGCCATTTTTATACTTATCTCCTTATTTTAAAATAAGAGAAGCAATTTGTGTTACAGCTTACACCCTCCTCCCCGCTTGCCACTATATCCATCCCACTTATATCATTAATAATGTACAATACCTTATTTTCGCAACTTCAACATCACAAAGCTTTAACAAATAACTCTTAGCTACACTTTCTTCGGTTTGTACTAATTAACATCGCTTGCTTCCGGCTAATTCTCTCCCGCCTAGACAAAATATAAAAATAAGCAAATATGATAAGAAGCTTAGATCTGGAAAGAAAAGTAAAACAAAAAAGCTCGAAATTGCTTGCCAATCACCACCAAGAGGCTGAAAGTTGGCATTGTCTTTGACTTCCCCGTTGCAATATGTTGGGCACGCCATTGCTGCAATATAACATAATGGGTACCATTAGCAACCATCATAATGAATATAAATATATACAATTGCACAGAGATAAACCTATTATTGTTCACTGAGATTATACCGATAAGATGTTATGGTAGTTCATGAACACAACCTATACACACGTCATGACCACAACGCACACTGTCAACAAAGGCCCCTCAATTCGCCTTATATTTATAAAATCTTTAGACACCTGTACCAATTGTCATCATATAAATGTACCTACTTTTAACATTAACTTTAAATTGTCACCATATATATACAACGATATTTGTAATTCTAACATTATAGATTTGTGATCAAACTCAAACTCACCTTCAAAATAAGTTAAAATATTAGCACATGATAAAACACCTAACAAATCACAACCTTAATAGACAACAATTCCAATAACATTTTTTTTACAATTCACTAATCAACCAATTTCAATAAAAAGAACCCAGATCTCAAAACATCAAATCAAATCCATAAAAAAATAAAAACAATAATTAAAAAAATACCTGAAGAGAAGAAGATGATGATGAAGATTGATGTTGTTGTTGATTCTCAGCTGATACAATCGCGGTGGTAGCAGCGTTAATTGTATCAATTGCATCATCCATGTTTTTATATAAATTTTGCAGTTGGAACGTGTGGGGTGTGTGTGTGTTTTGGCAGATATGATTAAGAAAGTCAACATTAAATCTTGGGAGGCCTTTGATTTTCTTCATTGTTGTTGTAATTGCTGTTGTAACTGGCAGGATTGAATGGTAACCGTAGGAAGGTTTCCTGTTGGGCCAGTTAAAAGGGCACAATACTTAATGCCACAACTTATTACTACTGCACATTTATTATAAAAACTGAGTCTTATATTATAATAGATTAATTGATGTTAATCAATGTTTTAGAAACGGTTTTTTAATTGACCAGTCAAGCCATTGGGTCACAGTTCAGCTGAGTTTTTCGACAAAACTCGGCTTTCGGTCACCCGACCGGTTCACGGTTCAACCGATCGGGTTAACCCGGGTATAATTATTAGTTGTACTAATTGCAAAACATTAAACACGAGAATTTTTTAATATACTCATATATTAAACAAGAATTTTAATATAAATTTGATTAATGTATAAGCCTCGTACGTGCACAAGACTTAGGCTGGACTGAGTTGGTGCAAACTCACCTAAGTGAGTTTCTCACTCGCGCGCGAGTGCCACGCCGGTGGCAAAACTTACCTAGGCGAGTTGCATTATTGTGGTGAGTTTGGCCATGTTTTTGAATCAGATAGGTGAGTAACTCACCTATGTGAGTTTTTAAAACGTGGGCTTCATTTCTAAATCTTACCATTTTTTATAAAAAAAAATTAAAAAAAACCCCACTTTTTACCTATAAATACCCATTAATTCACTTATTTTTATACATAATTATTCCCACTTTTAAATTAATATGGCTTGTTTACTTCCACACACCGTCGATGAAATTCACGCTTTGGTTCAAAAACTAATTCACGAAAATAGCGTTCGTCAGAAAGCGATGATGGATTTAGCCGTGCAATTTGACAATGCAAGCGCAACTAAACAAGATCTTAGACAAGCATACGAGAAATGTAATGACATTCCACAAGAGACTCGTACTTTGATCGTCACTTTTTTGAAACGAGAATCTGATAAAGATTACGAGATGAATCTTGCTATGTATCGAAAGGCAGGAAAAATAGAAAAACAAATTTAGACTAAATATGTTTGGTTATCTGAAAATACCAACTGCTTTCATTCTCCCACTATAAATACCAACTCTTTTCACTACTTTTTTTTCACACATTCAAACAATATTTCAAAAACTCACCATGTCTGAAACCAACCAAAGCAATCCATCGGCACCCGAAAAACCAACCGAAGCAATCCTCCAACAACCTTACACAACCCCCAACCACGACTCAGAAACCCATAAGGGTGGTTCGTCATCAGAACAAAATACGCACAAGCCCACATCTCCCATTACTCACGGATTTCTTACTGAGAAAGAGTATTAACAACTACTTCAGGATGAAGAGGTACTAAGAGAAACATTGGAAGAACAAGCAAGAGCTGAAAAAGAGTGAGAGGATATAATTAAGAAAGAAGAAGCTGAACGTGAGTTATTCATTTTGGAATTTAGGGTGCACACTGATTTGGAAACGAAACAGATTAATAATCTATGTATTGTTTTTAATAATCTGTGTACTGTTTTTAATTGTGTTGTAATGTTTTTAATTTATGAATAAAAGTTTTTAATTTAGTTGACGTTTTTATTAATTTCGTACGTTTACGTTTACGTAAATATTTATTTTTTTAGTTTATGAATAAAAATATTTAAATAAAAAAGAGGGCGAGTAAGGTGAGTTTTAGTTGTAAGGTGAGTTTTTATTACGGTTGAAAGGTGAGTTGTAAGGTGAGTTTTATTTGGAAAGAGAAAGCTGATGTGGCGCTGACATATCAGGTGGGTTTACCACCACCACTCCATCCAACCTTAGAGCTCTCGGTGTAGTAAAACCGGCAACGGCGTTACTACACCGCACCCCGGCGTTGCCCAACGGCGTTGGCCGGCCAACGCGCGTTGGGGTGAATTTAAAAATAAAATTCATTTCCACCCCCCAAACGGTTATATAAATGTTTTTAATTTCCCCCCTTTTTTTAAAAGTTACAAAACACCCCCTAACGGCCAGTTTTATTAAAAAAAATTTACAAAATTTACAAAACACCCCCTAACGACTATTTTTTTTTCATTTTGCCCCCCCACACAACTCATTATAAATACTTCAATACATCTATATTATTTTCTCACAAAAAAACACACATTTACAACAAAAAACACATTACAAACTCTTTCACAATGAATCAAAATCAAATTGGTCGAACCGTTTTTGATATCGATGAGGAAACTGACGCATTCTATTTACAAAAAAGCTGCCGAGTATCACGAATGGCTAATACAATAAGAATCTCAACCACGATTGACCCGTACCCCGATCTTCCGTGACAGTGAAGATTCCGAAAGACGTCTACGTACTGATTATTTTGATGATCACTGTAAGTATCCGTTATACTATTTTCGGAGAAGATTTCGTATGAGCCGTAAACTTTTTCTAAAAATTGTCAATGACATTTCAAGTTATACGGCTAATCCTCTCCCACAACATTTTCATTTCTTCACATCTCGACTCGATTGTACGGGTCGAATGAGTATTAGTGCTCTTATGAAGTGCACAACTGCCATACGCCAAATGGCATACGGCAGCACACCCGACGCGTTTGATGAATATTTGCAAATGAGTGAGCATACTGCACGAGATGCTCTATTTTTCTTTAATATGTGCATCATAGAATTGTATATGCCGAAGTATTTAAGAAAGCCAACACTTGAAGACGTTGTAAAAATACAACAAAAGCATAACAATGTTCATGGTTTTCCGGGAATGCTTGGAAGTATTGATTGTATGCACTGGGAATGGAAAAATTGTCCAGTGTCATGGCAAGGTCAATACGGTAGGGGTGATAAAAAATACCCTACTATAATGCTTGAAGCTGTAGCTTCGCAAGATCTGTGGATTTGGCATGCGTTTTATGGGATGGCGGGTGCGAATAACGATATTAATGTTTTAGATAATTCTCCGTTATTCGACGACCTATTAGATGACTTAGCCCCTGTGGTTCCGTATGTGGTAAACGGAGTTGAGTATCGTAATGGGTATTACTTGGCCGATGGAATTTACCCAGAGTGGGCAAGTTTCGTCAAATCATTCACGGTTGCAACTGATCCGAAGCATACGTACTTTAAACAACGTCAAGAAAGTGCACGGAAAGATGTCGAACGTGCTTTCGGTGTTCTCCAAGGACGTTGGGGACTTATTCAACAACCGGCCCGTGCATACGAAGTCAACACATTACGTAGAATCATGTATGCTGGTATCATAATGCATAACATGATTTTAGAAGATCAAAATATGTCGGTTGTTGACTTGAAACATGTGTATTCTAATCTTGCAAGGTCAATGCAAACAGTGTGGATCGATCGATGTGAAACCCAACGTCGTAAAGCAAAAGAATTAAGAGACAAAGATACGCATACTAGTCTCCAACAAAACCTTATGAACCATATTTGGCGCGAAGTTGAAAAAGCATCGGAAGAAGATTAATCGCCGCGGCGTATTTTTTTTTTTAATTTCGGAATTTTTTTTCAATGTGTGTATTTTTTTTAGTATTGTAATGTGTATTTGAATTTTATGAATGAAATGGTTAGTGTTAAAATAATGAAATAATTGTTTAGGGGGTTTTATGAAAATAAAGAGGTGAGTGATGTTATTTGGTGTTATGATTAAATGAGTGGTGTTGGTGTTGGTGTTATGCTGATGTGGCGCTGATGTGACACCAAAAAAATAGTGTTACCGTGTTACGACACGTGAGGCTCTTATAAGTAGTACTTCATTATAAACTATGCAAATTACATGCAGTTTATTTTGAATTGAAACAAGGGTCATGTTGTCATAGTTTGACCATGTGACTGCTTTTTTTACACGGGTTCCAACTCAATATTGCGAATCGATTAATTTTGAGAACGACTACTTTTTTTAATAACTCGAAGTCGACGCTTTCTCTATGTTAAAATTCTAACTCGTGTTATTCTTACCGTTGTGTCGCCCAATTCTAGTTCCATTTGCCTGTTTATTCTACAAGACTCACTATATACTACTATTTCATGGACTGTGCTCAACACACGAACTTCAAAGATGACCAAGACCCTAGATGCATTTCACATGGACCACATCACCTTCATGACTTCTTGTCTCTATCTTTTGCCTTATCCAATACACCTCTTTTTTAAATGAAGGACCAAAAACCCAACGCTTCAATCTTTAGGGGCTCTAATAAAACTTTCTCATCTATAAGTACAACATCCATTTTCCTAGTACCCAACAACAAAACAACAATGGCTTCTAAAATGACATTGTTTGCAAGTGTTTTTTTGGTAGTGATGCTAATGCATTTGCAAATTTTGGAAGCACAACAACCACCATTGGTTAAGGGACTATCATGGAACTACTATCAAAGTAGTTGTCCAAAACTTGAATCCATTATTAAAAAGCAATTAGAAAAGGTGTTTAAGAAAGATGTTGGTCTTGCTGCTGCTCTATTGAGAATGCATTTTCATGATTGCTTTGTTCAGGTATAAGTTGAGATATGGTTTTGTTTGTTGTGTTTTGTCATATTTAGCTTAGTTAGCCATGATCAAGGTTATCCATCAACTTTTGCACTACTTTAACAAGTTCAAGTTTAAGTTACAATAAATCTATTTTTTCTACACCAAAGTAATACAAAAGTATCTTACAAGGTAACAGGGCGCACACTATATAAGCAAGTGCGCGCCCGTTGTTACCTATGAATCGGTTGCAGACATTTATTTCTCGAAAAGGTTGCAACCGAGGTGTAACTATGCAAAATTCAAGCTAGTAGCTAGTGTAAAACGAGGTGACAAAAAACACCATTTTTTAAATAAATATCGATCCGATCTAACTTTAAATATAAAACATGAACAAACACTAATTTTATTTTTCATAAGTTAAGATAATAGACTAAGAGGAATGATTAGTCATATAAGCTTTGCCTAATCCATAGGAAACACCTTTATGTTTTTTTTCATTAAAGCCAACTGACACATGGTACATAAAATAAAGAAGAATATTCGTCAAATATTTGTCATAGTGCTCCTATTCTGAACTATTTTTACTTTTTAATTAAAGGTTAAATTACTCATTTTATGTTACATGACTTGAATAAAACTTATTCCAGTGCTCATTTTAGTTACGTTTAATGATATGTTGTTGTAAACAGGGTTGTGATGGTTCGGTGTTATTGGATGGGTCTGCAAGTGGTCCAGTTGATAGTGAGAAAACCGCACCACCAAACCTAAGTTTGAGGGGTTTCGATGTTATTGAGGATCTTCGTCGCAGGGTTCACAAGGAATGTGGTGCGGGTAGCGTTTCATGTGCCGATATCACTGCTGTAGTTGCCCGTGATTCTATTGTCTTGGTAAAGAAACTTTTCCACTTATTTGGATTCAGTAGTTGATGTGTTCTAGTTAGCATAACACTGTAACTCGCAGTTATAAATTTAGATATCCATTATACATATAACATGTTTTATGTGTCTTGTGGTTTATATCAGACTGGCGGTCCAACTTATAGCGTTCCACTCGGCCGAAGAGATGGACTCTCATTCGCCACAAGAGATGCAACACTTGCCAATCTTCCATCACCATTTGTCCCAACCGATACACTACTGACCACCCTTGCTGCTAAGAACTTTGACGCCACAGATGCTGTGGCTCTATCAGGTGCTCACACCATCGGGGTCGCCCACTGCTCATCGTTTACAAGACGCCTTTACCCCACACAAGACACGACTTTAGACAAAACCTTTGCAACCACCCTCAAAGGTGTATGCCCAGCTGCCAATACTAATGCAAGTACCTTCATGGACCTTCGGTCTCCAAACGTGTTTGATAATAAGTACTTTGTCGATCTCATGAATAAACAAGGACTTTTGACATCGGATCAAGATTTGTACACTAATAAAAAGACTCGTGACATTGTTACCAGCTTTGCAGTTAATCAAACATTGTTTTTTGAGAAATTTGTGAACGTGATGATAAAGATGGGGCAAATGCAAGTGTTGACAGGCACACAAGGTGAAGTTCGCAACAAGTGCTCAGCGACAAACTCAAACGACTTGCTTATATCAAGTGTTGTCGAAGGCTACATGGACAATGTCGAGAGCTTCTAAAGCGTTTTGAAACGCTATGTTATATCAGTCTAATTAGGATGTTATCGTTTGATGTTTTATGATGGATGCTTAAGTTGCTTTGTGCTTTTTATGTACTTATTGGTAATGCACCTTATGAGTTATGTCGTACAACACAAAATTTACTTCAGAAAGGTATAACTTGATACAAAAACATGGAAAATAACTTAAGAACCATAAATTCATAACACAAAATCTGTATCTTTACCAAATTATGTGTTAAGTAGTTAGCTACCTATCAAACAAAAGATCTATACCTTTCATTGTCACAACAAACTTTATGTTAGATGTTTCGGATTTTTTGTGTTTCTTTTTATCTGTTTTCATCCACAGCCTTCTCGCCGCATTCGTCCACCCAAATTTCCTTATCTCTTACTAGCCAAATTTTTGTATTTCATCTTGACCCTACTATAACAACTTCCATGTAATACAATACAACCTTTCATCATTGTTGACACAACTTTACATTTGTAATGTCTGAGATTTGATATCTAGTTTACCCATAAACAGTCAGCCATGTCAATAATTATCGCAATCAGGTTGTAAAATAATCAACTTTCAAGTATGATTACAAAGGCCATTGTTCAAGCTATTTTGCCTTTAATTGAAGCTCAAGCTCACATCATGTCGATTACTAGAAATAAAAATACCAATAACAATACGGATCAGAGTTTGTACTAATCAACTAGACATGATCAAACTACGCATACACAAAGTGTAAAAACGAAGCAATCTCAAATGCTAAGAGCACAAGGTGTCTTCGGAGCCAGACTCGTGTATAGCAAAAACTGCTCTCACCCCAGCTTTTCCCTTATAACTTACAACATATAACTTAACACAAAAACACCATCCCTCCATCACTCAAGTTATAGGACACCTCCTGCCCACACATAACTCAATAAAATGCGACTTGGCTTATGCTGACGGTGCTAAGGGCTATAACGCCGAGGGGGTGTCGGTCGACGCCATAAGGCTATAACGCGCCCTATGGCACCAGACACTCTGTGCTCTAGATAAAACTCGTGAGTTTCACACATCCACTACGAACTTATACTAGAATCATAGTAAAATGACACAACCGGTGAACTCAAAAGCATACTCGAGCATCTCAATTCAAAACCAACTTATTACTAGAATAATTGTAATCGTAATTCAACACTCTCATGAAAAAAACATAATTACAATTCTCCAGAAAAAATAATATATGTTCATTCATATTCATATAACAATCTTATTATAACAAAATCATAATGATAATCACAATCATACAGCAAGCGAAATATCCCCAATTTCAAGCTGTGCCGCAATCTCTTCCAATTGTTTCTTAACACTCATATCAATCAATTTCGACCCCGAATTCCCATACCTAATCGTAAACCCCGCCACAAGGCTCTCATCAATCACAGTCTTAACCCTAACATTTTTCGCGCCTGTTAGTTTCTGCACTTGTTTCGCAATTTGGGACAAATGTTGCTCTTCTAAAGGCACAACGGACGATACGATAGCTAGTTCGGTATTGGTTAGTTTATTGTACACAAGCTCAAATTCCTTAACTATCTCCTTAATCATATCGATACGTTTCGACTCAACTAAAATGTTTAAAAAGTTGCAGACATGAGATTGCAGCTTACCTGAAGCTGTTATGTCATCTAACAAAGCGCGTTTATCTTCCAGCGTGATTATCGGGCTCGTAAAGTATTCGAAATTCGCTTTGTTTGAGAATAGCTCGTCCAGGAGGTCCACGTCTTTGACTGTGGCTTCTAGGGTGTCGTTTGCGACCGCGACTTCGGCTAGAGCTGCGGCGTAGCTTGTGGCGGCGGAATCCGCCATGCGTGTGTTGCACGCGCCGGAATTGTTGTTTTTACCGGCGCGTGAGGTGGTTTTGATGAGTGTGAGTTTGGTGCCTTGGAAGGAGGATTTGAGGCGGAGAGAGTGGGAAGTGGCGACGGCGCGTGAGTTTTTGATAGGTGGTGGTTGTTGAAGTGCGACTGTGGCGGTGGTGGTGGTGGTGGCGGTGGCAGCCATTTTTTTTGTTTTCCGGTGACAGGGAAATAAGAATAGTGGTTATTTGGTTATTATGTAAATGAAAATTAAAAAGAGTGTGTGTGGGTGAGTTTGTATTTGATGAAAATGAACGGCTGAGATTAAAAGATGGGAGTGATCGATGGTGGAGAGTGGGGTTGAGATTTATGTGAATGAGAAGAGGATGGAGTCTTATCTGGAGGAGATAACTAAAGGGACACGTGGCGGTGTGAGGTTAGTTTGGATATCTTGCTTTGAGAATTGAAATGTTTGACTTAGAGGGTGTTTGTTTTGGTTTATATATGGGTTTATGAACTTATTGGATTTTGGTTTATTATAATATACGAGGCATGCAGACCCGTGCGATGCACACGGGTTGTATATAATTGTTGATTGCTTACGGGTTGTATGTAATTGTTTAGACCCGTGCGTTGCACACGTATGATATATTTTTTTTTAAATTTGGTGTTTAGATACATCATATATAAGATAATATTTCTTACCTGATTCATTTGTGTTTATAACAGCATCTATTCAAGTGCATGCCTACGATACGCGTAATTCACATGGTGCAAGATAGACGACAAAATTTTGTAGCAGTAAGAGTTGGCATAATTTATGTACCATACCTAACAAATTACCTTATACGTTATACCTTTTCTGTTTTCTTTTTTGTGGTAAATGCATGTGGTACTCTAACTAGAGATGGGCAAAAAAACCGGTTCCCAAACCGGGTTCCGGGTCGAAACCGGAAACCGAACCGGTCAACCTCGGTTTTGACCAAACCGGTTCCGGTTTTTGGCCAAACCGGCGGTTTGGAACCGGTTCGGCTTTCCACCGAAAATGCCGGTTTGACAACCGGTTTTTCGAACCGGTTTGGAAAACCGGTTTCAAAAACCGGTTTGGACCCGACCCGATTTTGTGAGGATAATTGAGGACCCGGGAAATCACCCTTTTTCTGATTTTCTTATCCTTTCTATCTTATCTTGAGACAATGGAGGACCCTGGAATCACCTCTTTTCATTTTTTTACTGATCCTATCTATGTTTGCTGTGTGCTATAACTAGTCTGTGTTATACTTACATTGTAAAGCACAAGTTACATTACATACAATCTTTTAAAGCAAATTCAAAAACTCTATCCAACTCATTGGCAATGTTGAATCCGCCTAAACTACACGGTGATGGTTCAAAAAGTGCAACTGACAATTGTGTGAAATCATACCTACCCATCGAACCTCCCGAAGTTTGGAAAGACTTCAACATGTTGCATTATGACCAACGGTCATAAAGTAGCACAATGCAAAGTTTGCTTTCATTTCTTCTCGGAGGGTTCAAACTCGACGTTGAAGAATCATAAACTCATCCGCATTGTTTTGTGAAGTATTAAAGGCGCTAAGCAGAGAATCAGATATCGGATAGGGTGGCAAACGTCGATGGGGCGAGTATGGGCCAAATTGTCTTGTACAATCGGATTTATCTTCGTGAACAATTCGCAGAGTCTTGGTGATTCATAAGGGTGTACAGTTTCTACCAATTTGACCACGAGCAGACAACGTGGGTGATTCAGGAACAACTTGAAACCAAGTTACACTCATGTAAGTCGTTCTACTCTCAAACGTGATGCAATGAAATTATGGGTAGCGGTTAAGATAAATAAATAAGAAGTGGCTAAACAGCAACAAATTGATGTTTTGCTAAATTAAATAATAAGGTCAACTCCACGACGACATTAGTGTCCGTCCTAAATAATATTGGCCGGTTCTTTACATGTGTGTTACCGCACATTGGATTGAACCTAGTACTTGGCAAATGATGAAGCGGGTCATTGCGTTTCGAAGAGTTTCTTATTTATTAAGCGGGTTCTGCTACACTTATGGTACAAACTTGAAGTATTATGTTGGAAAAAAGTCTTTGTCATGTTTGTTGGAAAAGAAAAAATTATGTCAATTACTTTGGACAATGCTAGCATAACACAACCGCCATGGATAAACTAAAATTAAAATCGATCCCACCAATTGGGGGGTTAGGTTGTTATCCAGCCGCTTTGTGTTGCACACATCATTAACTTGATTGTGCAAGCTGGTTTAAAGGTCTCCATAATTATCAAATGGAAGAGTCTTAAACTAATGTAAAAGATGTTTTCAAATCTGGTGATAAAAATCGAAAACGCTTATTTAAGGTCTGTAAGAATGCAGAAATACCTTGTTATTCACAAAATTGGGACGTTGATACACGATTGAAACTCCACTTTTGAATGGTTCGAAATGGTTTTGAAATCAGTAAATGACGTTGGCGTATTTTATGACATTTTGGGCAATAAGGATTGTAGAAGGTTTAAAAAATTTCGGTTGAATTATTGGGTTTCTATAGAATCGTTTTAAACCCTATTAACTTGAGTGTGTTTCAAAATGCTACGGTTATTTTGTCGGGGGTTTACTACCTCAACATTCTCCATTGGTTCTTCAACAAGCTTTTTTCATATGTTGTATATTATCTGATTTTGTACTTGAGGGGGTGGGGGGGGGGGTTTTGTATGTATGGTTCAACCAATGTAGAAAAAACTTAAGAAGTATTTGAAAACATCCCTCGATAATTATTTGCAGCCCGCTTTTACATCCCTGTTTGAATGTAGGGGGTTAGACTATCTTATTGAGACTATAAATAGGGACTTGGAGTTTGAAGAATGATGGTTTTGCAACTAGTTCATTGGTATTAGGTTTCATGAATCTTCCAAGGTTTGTTATAATATGTATTATTCAAATTATGGTATAACCAGACTCAATCAACAAGTGGGGGGGTTACTCATCGGTGGGGTGACTCAGTGATCCTTATGCTCGTATTGCTATTCGGTTTAATCCCAACATAAAAAATAAAAGAATCAAGGGATGTTATCCTACATTGTCCTCCGAGTATGAGCAATTATCTCAAAACAGATTTTGTATCTGGACTCTCAGCCAAGGACTTTGCATCTTATGATGTATTGGGGTTTTGGGAAATCAAAGGAAATCATGTTTCCTGTTCTCGTTCTATCCCGCTGCCTTGTGTATAATTTAAGTGTACCAAGCTTCTTTCTGTGGCATGCTGAATCAACATTTTCTACAGAGTGGTAAGTTGTTGACAATCGAAGAACGAAGACAACTCCGGAAGGTCTTTAAAGATGTGCATGTCTTGAAGGATCACTTAGACGCTCAGGGCGTAAACAAAAACCTCTCCTCTTGAACTACTCTTAGACGTTGAGAAGGTATGTCTTTAATGACGAGCGTGACAACAAAATGATGCCACTCAATATACCGATAAGAAATGGTGTTTGATGCTTGCTAGTAGCGATGGCTTCTTTGTTCTTCAGGAGAACGACGCCAACCGTGTTTATCTGTGATGTTGAGCGGCAAGAGAAATGCGCCGAGAGACCAAACCGGATGAGTGGAGAAGGGAGGGTCTATGTCACATGGTTACACTTACGTTAGTATTGTGTTGTATTTCCTAATCTTTAGTGTTTGTATTTCCTTTATGTATTTCCTTTATGTTGTATTTCGTTTATTCTAATTTATTATGGTTTGTATTCATGTAAAAGTTGAAGGTTAATAGTTTTTTAGTATAACAACACTAATAATTAAAAAAAAAAAAAAAACCGTGTCAAACCGGCTTTTAGTGTTAACCGGAAAACCGATCGGTTTTCCAAACCGGCAAACTGGTTTCGGCTCAACCCGGTAACAAACCGGTTCCAAACCGGTTCAGGTTTTGGGCAAACCGGTTCGGCTCCGTGTTGACCGAAACTGGTTCATGTTTGACTCAAACCGAACCGATCTGGTTAACCGATTTGCGCACGACTAACTCTAACTAACAAACTTAATTACACTTAGCAATTTTATTTGCGTGCCCATCAATAATCTCATCAAGACATAAATAGATCCGATCCAAGTTGTCATCAAGAACTTGAAACGGTTATATAATCGACATTTTTTACAACTTTAACAATTAACAGTAAAAAAATAGTTACTCAATAACCTGAAGAGAAGGGTAACGACGTCATAAAAGCCTTGAAGGACGGTTGCTAGAGCTAATTCATTTTCAGCATCTCCACCTGTTACAAAGAAGTGTAAATCATGTATGAATCTATACACCACAACGTTATTCTCAAACATTTTTATCTCCGCTGCATATACATATATCAACAAACAGATATCGCAACATGTTCGTAGACGTTACGAAACATTTATGGAAATTAAAAATGCCAACCTTCAGTCCGAACTTTTGTCTTCTGTGTTTTAGTAAACATAAATTTTACAAAAGCTAACTTTGCACTATTAATCGGCCAATCATCTAAAAAATACTTGACTGCTACACGCTTTCCTTCAGAGTCCAATAGAATAATAATTTTCACAAAAGGGGTGGCATCCTGTAAACGTGAAATTTATATATCCATTAACTCATGGCTATGGAAGTCAGGAAAACGATGTAACATATCTAAAGGCTTGACAGGAGAGTGATTTGCAACCCAGTCTCTCGCTACGATGATACAACTTTGGATTTGAACTGCAACAATTGGGAGTTTGGATTGCTTATTTTTTAGGCTTAAGTTTATATTTACAGTAAGCAGCTTATAGCTTCTTTGAGTGTTTGGATTAAGTTATACTCATAAAAACTATATTTTAAGTGTTTGGATTCACTGATGTTACTGGGGCTTATTGTAATTTAAAGGACCAACTTACCAATAAGCCTAAGCCGGTATAAGAAGCTAGTAGAAATGAGCTTAGAACAAATGGATTAAATAAGCCCAAAAGTATAAGCTAATAAGCTTACCCAAACAATAAAATTACGCTTGTCGTGCTCTCATAAGCCAATAAGCTACATTAATAATTTAATCCAAACAACCCTTTAGTATCACTTCAAGTAAACATAGTAAAAGTCAAAGAACTCTCCAAAGAAAGCATGTTAAAACAGATATGCTACTAATAAACATGTGCCAAGGATACAAAATACTTAAAAATTAAACATGATCCAACAACAAAAGTCAAAGAACTCTCCAAAGAAAGAAAGCTTTGATATATTTCAAATAATGTCCATTTACCTACAGTGCTCGTGTTTGCAATGCGTTCATTAACCTACATAGCAAATCGTATAAGGTGTAAAGATATATGATATTATCCATTGTTATCTGGTACGTTTCTACAGATACATAAGTAGTTCTTATTCTGGTGGGGTGACCCAAAAATTTGCAACAATTTGTTATGTCCACTAATTTTAAAGCCAGATTACTAATCATTCATTTTATTTAGCGGTGTTTTCAACAGTTTGCCACAACTCAGAAGTTTATGTAAGAATGCAAAAAAAACCAATATAGCATAATTAGATATCCTAAACACCCTCAAGCAATTTAAATTACTCAAAATTAAAGAAGATAGATTGAAGTGCCACCTTGGCCAAGAATCGACTTGAGGTTGGCAAGAGTTGAGTGATACTTCACATTTTTCACCATCTCTGAAAGCGAGTTATCTTCATTAATGCTTTCTTTAGTAGCATTTGATCTCGACCCTTTCATCACAGCTTTTGGCAGCATGTTATTTGATATACTCTTGCTATCTACATTAGTATTCGATTTTTAAGATTTAGTATTCCGGTTAATTTGGCTTAAAACGTAATGTAGGAGAATACTTGTGAAGCCTTTACCAATATGTTTTTGCAGCAAGCTGCTGCTAGCTAGGGAAAAAGCAAAAAAAGGGTAGTCGCGAACCGATAATGCATATCGAGTTTCTTATGTTTCCGCATCGAGACCATTTTTTTACAGCAGCTGATAAAAATCTTCCTATGTACTCCCACCGTTATTCAACCCATCGACATCAACACCGTTATTTGTGACACGCGTCGCCCTAAAAATTATAAAGAAAAAAACAACAAAAGGCTGCCTGAACTCATAAAAACTATATTTTAAGTGTTTGGATTCACTGATGCTACTGGGGCTTATTGTAATTTAAAGGACCAACTTACCAATAAGCCTAAGCCGGTATAAGAAGCTAGTAGAAATGAGCTTAGAACAAATGGATTAAATAAGCCCAAAAGTATAAGCTAATAAGCTTACCCAAACAATAAAATTACGCTTGTCGTGCTCTCATAAGCCAATAAGCTACATTAATAATTTAATCCAAACAACCCTTTAGTATCACTTCAAGTAAACATAGTAAAAGTCAAAGAACTCTCCAAAGAAAGCATGTTAAAACAGATATGCTACTAATAAACATGTGCCAAGGATACAAAATACTTAAAAATTAAACATGATCCAACAACAAAAGTCAAAGAACTCTCCAAAGAAAGAAAGCTTTGATATATTTCAAATAATGTCCATTTACCTACAGTGCTGGTGTTTGCAATGCGTTCATTATCCTACATAGCAAATCGTATAAGGTGTAAAGATATCTGATATTATCCATTGTTATCTGGTACGTTTCTACAGGTACATAAGTAGTTCTTATTCTGGTGGGGTGACCTAAAAATTTGCAGCAATTTGTTATGTCCGCTAATTTTAAAGCCAGATTACTAATCATTCATTTTATTTAGCGGTATTTTCAACAGTTTGCCACAACTCAGAAGTTTATGTAAGAATGCAAAAAAAA
Source organism: Tanacetum coccineum (assembly GCA_026074375.1). Lineage (NCBI taxonomy): Eukaryota > Viridiplantae > Streptophyta > Magnoliopsida > Asterales > Asteraceae > Tanacetum > Tanacetum coccineum. The sequence continues at coordinate 125,926 of BQNB010001245.1, forward strand.
ACCAATATAGCATAATTAGATATCCTAAACACCCTCAAGCAATTTAAATTACTCAAAATTAAAGAAGATAGATTGAAGTGCCACCTTGGCCAAGAATCGACTTGAGGTTGGCAAGAGTTGAGTGATACTTCACATTTTTCACCATCTCTGAAAGCGAGTTATCTTCATTAATGCTTTCTTTAGTAGCATTTGATCTCGACCCTTTCATCACAGCTTTTGGCAGCATGTTATTTGATATACTCTTGCTATCTACATTAGTATTCGATTTTTAAGATTTAGTATTCCGGTTAATTTGGCTTAAAACGTAATGTAGGAGAATACTTGTGAAGCCTTTACCAATATGTTTTTGCAGCAAGCTGCTGCTAGCTAGGGAAAAAGCAAAAAAAAGGGTAGTCATGAACCGATAATGCATATCGAGTTTCTTATGTTTCCGCATAGAGACCATTTTTTTACAGCAGCTGATAAAAATCTTCCTATGTACTCCCATCATTATTCAACCCATCGACATCAACACCGTTATTTGTGACACGCGTCGCCCTGAAAATTATAAAGAAAAAAACAACAAAAGGCTGCCTATGAGCACATGTTTAAACTTTAAGTGTTTGGATTAACTGATGCTACTGGGGCTTATTGTAATTTAAAGGACCAACTTACCAATAAGCCTGAGCCGGTATAAGAAGCTAGTAGAAATGAGCTTAGAACAAATGGATTAAATAAGCCCAAAAGTATAAGCTAATAAGCTTACCCAAACAATACAATTACGCTTGTCGTGCTCTCATAAGCCAATAAGCTACATTAATAATATCATCAAGAACAACCCTTTAGTTGATTTCAGTAAAACATAGTAAAAAGTTAAGGGTAACTCTCCAAAGAAAGCATGTTAAAACAGATCTACAACTAATAAACATGTGCCAAGGATACAAATACTTAAAAATTAAAGCATGATCCAACAAACAAAAATCAAAGAACTCTCCAAGAAAGAAAAAGCTTTGATTAATTCAAATAATGTCCATTTACCTACAGTGCTGGTGTTTGCAATGCGTTCATTATCCTACATAGCAAATCGTATAAGGTGTAAAGATATCTGATATTATCCATTGTTTTATCATGGTACGTTTCTTAGCAGGTACTAAGTAGTCTTATTCTGGTGGGGTGACCCCAAAAATTTGCGAGCAATTTGTTATGTCCGCTAATTTTAGGCAGATTACTAATCATTCATGTTTATTTAGCGATGTTTTCAACAGTTTTAGACCACAACTCAGAAAGTTTATGTAAGAATGCAAAAAAAAACACAATTATTAGATTATCTAGATATCCTAAACACCCTAAGAATTTTAAATTACTCAAAATTAAAGAAGATAGATTGAAGTGCCACCTTGGCCAAGAATCGACTTGAGGTTGGCAAGAGTTGAGTGATACTTCACATTTTTCACCATCTCTGAAAGCGAGTTATCTTCATTAATGCTTTCTTTAGTAGCATTTGATTAACGACCCTATCATCACAGTTTTGGCGAGCATGTTATTTGATATATACTCTTGCTATCTACATTGTATTTTTTATCGGTTTTTTTAAGATTTAGTATTCCCAGTTAATTTGGGTCTTTAAAACTAAATGTAGGAGATACTTGTGATAGCCCTTTAGCAATATGTTTTGCAGCATGCTGCTTGCTAGCTAGGAAAAAAAGCAAATAAAAGGGATATCTATGAACCGATTAATGCATTATCGAGTTTCTTATGTTTCCGCATAGTGACCTTTTTTTTACAGAAGCTGATAAACAATCTTCCTATGTGTACTCCCTGATCATTATTCAAACATCGACATCAACACCGTTATTGTGACTACGCGTCGCCCTGAAGAAAATTATAAGGAAAACACAAACAAAGGCTGCCTATGGCACATGTTTTAACCAAGGGTCCATTAATAATACAAACAAAATTTTTAGGCCATTTAACGCTAGCTAAGTTTTAGGCCATAAACGCAGTAAAGGTAGTGAAAATTTACCAATTTCTAAGGGTGTGATGATGGGAAGGTGCCCAAATATTTGATAGGACAATTATGCTACGAACAAAGGTATCAAACATACACTGATCTTGGGCCTTTACTTCTATCGAGTGTAAGCAGATATTATGTATTCGCTTCATACATCTCTACATCTACACACATTAGGCATATTAGATTATAGTAAACTGTTATTTTTTGGTTTCTTTTCTCAACTATGCCATAGATATATTCGTAAAAAATTAAAACCTATTAGAGTAATGAAAAAGGCAAGAGAACCAACCTTTTTGTCATTAGGTACTTTGTCTTGTGTTTTCTGCAGCAACAATCATAAGCAAGACGCTGCGAAAATCAACCAAAAAGTAAACATTTTCAAGCAAGATAAACAACAAATGACACTTTTATGAGATTGATAAAATGACAACCTCTTCCTCATCAAAGCGACCTCCACTATAAATTATATTGAAAAATTGCACGGGGCTACTACTATTGTGGTTGTATGCATAAAGTCTGATTTTGGTACAAATGTAGATAATCAAAAAAGACATAATTCAGTATTCCAAATTAATACTGAAATTAATAATGCATCTTAATTCTTACATGTCATTTTAAGGTCAAAATCTGATATATTATTCTTCTTTTCCACCTCATCTCACAAACTGACAAACGCGAAGCCAATTTTTTTCACACAACCTGAAAATCAATAAATTAGGGTTTAACAATGCTATAAATCTATACAAACATCAAATCAAACTATTTTCTAACAAAGAATGAATCTTCAAGTCGAGTTATAGAACTTTTAATTTTTACCTGGGGTGATCTTGCTAGGTGATGGTGGTGATTAAATCTGCTTGCCTATCTTACTTGTGGCCGGAATTCGAAGTAGTGGTGGTGGTGACTTGATTAGAAAACCATATAACTAACTCTCAACATTAAATCTTTGTGAGGCTTTTGGTTTTCTTTGGTATGATCAGTCGGTTTTGCATTGAAGGTTGCTTGAATAGAAGTTCACCAGTGGGTTATAAACTATTAATGAGAGTATGCATCACCTTGCTGTACAACACGTTGTGCAACTTGTACATTGTATCAACACTAATGACAATTAAATTAGAGGACCTAAGTTTATAATATAATAGATATAAGTATATCATATCAAACTTATATAAGCTTACAAATTTTAAAATAAGTCATAAATTGGAGCTTATATTATATAAGTCGTAATCAAATAAGCTCATAAACTCACATATAAGCCAAAACAAACACGCCCTTAATTTTTCCTTTAAATGTGTCTTCAACGCAGTGCTAAGCAAAATACGTCGCGGACCGAATCGAATCGAGAAATCAGGCCAAACGGATTGGATCAAACATATTTCGGTCCGATCATCGATCCGTCATTTCTTTCATATTCGGTCTTCAGTCTAGTCTGGCCCGGTTAGGTATTGAGCAAAACCAGCCATTATGCTATGTTGAGACTGGACAGAAGATCGAACCGGAGCGGACTGACCCGGACATGGACCGAACATTTCGATCCGGTCCTCAGTCCCGTGTTTTGGAGCAAATCAGTTTTTGGTTTGGTTTTCGGACCTTGATTAGCCCTTGTTCGGCATAGAGCTTTTTATGTGTGAGTGACAATTGTCATATTCACCTTCTATTTTTACGCTATTTGGGCGTCGTTTCAACATTCACTTCCTCTCACTCTCTTTCACATTTTACTCGCAATGATCATCACTCCCTTTACCTTTTATTAAAAACTCAGTTTATACAAACATACCCGAAACACACTTACAAATCAAATAATTAATAATAAAACATATCATAAGGCCCGCTTTTGCACATAAACCCAACGTTGAGAGCATCACCTTTCGTCTCTCTTCTCTCTTGGCTCACACACCACTAAATACCCCCACAATTGGGTCTCACGCATGAGGATGTCTTCACTCTTTCTCACGAGTGACCATTGCATGCAGCCTTAAATGGAGGTCTATATACATATTGACAAGTAATAACATTCTTAGACGACTAACATATCTCGTCGCGGCATGGATATTGATTCTATTGATTGTCCCATTTGTAAAATGGGTGTCGAAACGACAAGTCATGTGTTCTTTCAATGCAATGTGGTTAGACAGGTTATGAGAAAGATTTCTTCATGGTGGAATGTGGAGTATATGGAGGTTAATTCATATGAGGAGTGGCGTTCTTGGCTCGTGTCTACCCGGATTCGATCAAACATCAAAGTTATTATCGAAGGGATCTATTACGGCTTGTGGTGGGTTATGTGGAATTTTCGGAATAAGATTTTATTTGATACGAAGATTCCGGAAAAGGTCTTGATCTTTGATAATTTAGTCTCTAGCTCTTTTTATTGGTTTAAATATCGATGTAAAGCATCGATCAAATGGGACGATTGGCTTAAAAACCCTTATATTGTTTGTTGTTGATCTAGCTCCTTGCTAGTGTTTAATAAAATTGCCGTTCAAAAAAAAAAAAAAATACTAGTATCTCTTCCGTCCAAAAAATAAGTGTCTAGTTTGACTTTTCAGAGTCAAATTGGTTCAACTTTAACCTTAAATATTTTTTTTATATTATATTTGATGAAAATTATACAAAAAAATACATGTAAAACCTAATTAATACATATATTTTGCATCAAATATTATATAACACATATAATAATAGTTAAGGTTAAAATTAAATAATTTTGACTCTAAAAAGTTTAAATTGAACTCTTATTCTAAAACAGAGATAGTATCATTATCGACTTAACCAAAATAACCTACATGTTATATAAAACAAGGTTATATTATATAATAATAACGTAGCATGCCACAAAAGAAAATGCCACCTCATTATCAAACTTTTTGCGTCATCAAAAATTGTCCCGGTCATTAATTTCGGATAAAAAAAAGACATGTCCTAATTTGCAAATGGTATAAAATTCCCAAAGATAAATCCATTTATTTATTAGAAACGTTTGAATTATTTTTGATAATACATATCAACAAGTTGGATTATTGCTCCCGCAAGATACGAACTTTATTTATCATGAACGTATGTAGAATACAGAAACATGAGCATAACTTCTTATTCATTTATGTATAAGGCACTCACAAATTTGTAAAGTAATGTAAAAGAAATAAGTTAAAGCTATATACGAAAACATAATTTTGAATGACAATTATATCTCCATTACTTCTTTGCAACAACACGTACCGCAAGGCCGCATACCGCAAGATCCAAGTTGTATATCTTGAAAGTCTTATTTACCACCTTTTCATTCTCAATTGCATGTGATATCTGCAAATAAAAGGGAACAGAGCAAGTGAAGCTAGGGGCAAGAATATAAATAAATATGTAAACAGTGAACACCAATAACTCGGATCACGATGACAATCGTTCATCTAATGCTTTCCATATACATGTCACTACGAATATGTTATTCATTTGACCTATATGTTCTTTCAGATTTTACCTAACTCTTTTGGTCTTAGCATTAGCCTATTATAACCACATGAAAGTACAAATGTACAAAAAACAGATATATGGATAAATTTAATTTACCTGCGTAGCTCTAACAATGTTGCTAACAAAGGTCCTTTGGAGGTGGCTTCCCCTTTTGCTTTATCCATTTGTTACTGAAAATGCAAATAGATGTGGTATATTAAATATTGTAAGGATAGTGCAAACTGATAGGTGTTTGGTATTGGGTTTTAAGGGTTCCAAATCACAGATAACAGGTTTCTAGTGTTTGGTGTAGCCAAATTAATTCTCGCTAATTGTAATTAGTTAAGTATCATCTTAGTTGTAGCTTCAACAAAAATGATGGTCATTTATCATTTCAGGGCCATTGTTCTCCGCTAGTTGGTCTCATTCCTGTTATTACGTACCACTTAACCAATTCCAAAGGCAACCATCATACTCTTATTTACTTAAAGATCAAATCAAGAATTTTTTAGAACACCTGTGAGTGTACCAAAGATGAGTGACGTCTCGTTGTCCAGAGGGCCCCATATAACTCGACACATATTCCAAAAGGGAAAATAGGGGACATATAACTGAGAGACTCCTAACTTTAAAGGACATACATATGGTGTTGCTAAGAACATGTCTAAAATGATAATTGTAACACATGAATTAAAGCTTAACTGCTATGTTTTGGCCCTTTATGATCCTTATATATAAATTTTTTAGAAGGCAAAGGGCGATTACACAAAAGTATAAAAACACCAAGACATACCTGAACCCAAGAAACTAAACTTCACATATATAGATTCAGGAAAAGGTGCGCAAATAACATACTATAGAAAAAATTGCTTAGGATATGATGTAATTTAATTAACTTTATAGAAACATAGTTTATACTTGTATTCATAATTCTCTATGTTATTTATACGTGAGTGTATGATATGCGGCTACAGTATAAACTTTTCGTAGTTTCCAACTGAAAAAGTGATTACTAAAATTTAGTTGTTTACTTTAATTAACTTTATAGAAACATGGCTTGATTAAAATTGTTACCTTTAAGCCTTGCGCAAAGGTTGTGTCTCCCGATTCATAGGTCTTTAGTCTTTAGTCATTATGATGCAATAATGTCATTACCATCGTCACTTGGACCTCTAGTTCCACCTCTAATCCTTCCTGAACCATTTTAAACACGAACGAGATTGTTATTCATAGCATTGCCAGATTGATTAAAATGAAGTATGATTATGGTGTATGTTGCTGCAAGTTTCACGAAATTGTTGGATCTTTAGATTCGGCCCTTGTAGGTTCTAAACTTACCCCAATTCAAAAGTCAGATTCCAAGCATGGGTTGACATTAAAGCAAAGTCTTCCCCTTTTGACCCGTACATAAACTTACCAGTTTTGACCGATTACCAAATCCACCTAACTTGTTACAGATGTAAAAGAAGAAAAATCTAATAATATTTTTTATTACTTAAACAGTAGATTAGTTTTATGAACCTTTGTGTATTCATCAGGTTATTCTTCTTCTTCAACATTATCGTTGTCTTCTTCCCCATCTTCTTCTTCATCCTTTTTTTTTCAGCATCATCATCATCTTTACCCTAAGCAACAAAAGCATATAAAAAAAATGATACCCAATTTCCTTTAAAAACTTGTTTCAAAATTTAATAGATTTAAATGGAAAATCACCTGAGTTATTCGATCTAGCTTCCCAAAGTCATCCAATCTCTCTGTAGGTCTGCCAAAAAAAATATTATTGTTATGATAAGTAAAAAAAAGCTAAAACAAACACCCGAGGGTGTTCGTTTAACCTTATATGTAGCTTAGGAGCTTATTTAACTTTCGGCTTATGTTTCATAAGGCCACAACTTTTGGCTTATTTTGAAACTTTTCAGCTTATATAAGGTTATTATGACATGATAAGCTTATAATATAAGCTTTCAAAATAAGCCATAATAAGTGAGGTTATGAAACATAAGCCGAAAACCAAATAAGCCATACGGCCGCCATATAAGCGGAAACAAACACCCCCTAAACATACACCCCTTCAATGATATATGCCACACACAAAGTAAAACGAATATCCTCATTTCCATTATGGGCTATATATCATTGAATTTCTGGTCGATTAAAATGAATATCTTTTGACAATGCTTAATCGACCATGACAACAGTCTCCTTAAGTTAACAACCAAGTATAGTATTTCTTGAATTTCTGTTTAACTTTCAAGATAATCGGAGTCTATATAATCAAATAGCAAACGTGACATATTATCTCCCACACTCAGCAGAAAAATGCAAAAACGTTCTACTTAAGTTTTCCCAATTGCAGATACGAAATAGAGAGAAAACTGTTATTTTGAGTTAAAAATGGATAACAAATTACTCACCGCGCTCTAGCCTGTAAGAGCAAAGTTGAGAATGCTATGAACATCAACTCCAATTTGGGCTTCAGCTTTGTCCAAATCGGTTGGTGCTGAGGCGCTGAGCTCAGCTTCTATGAGAACTTATTAAAATCTTTTTGTATTTGAGCCGGGTCAATTCGGTCAAGGGGAATAGCCTCAACAGCCAATATGTTTGCATAAGGGGTTATACAAAAGCAAAGCCACTATTGATGAAATATTTCTTCACGTCATTACCTTCATGGACTGAGAGTAGGCATGGCTTGAGCTCTACAATTGTTGGTACGTATCCTGGTAAAATTGGAACAATCACCATATCAACCTGTGACGTTACAAAAAATATAAAATTTCAGAAAAAAATTCATAGTAAGAATTACCACCCTGCATTTCGTAGTACACTTTTTTAGTTCTAATTTGAACAGTGTGCAAATTTTTTGAATTTAAGAAACGTGTTCGTCTTAAGTCGGAAAAATGGTAGTGACTAAGATGGTGTTGGTGTTTATGGTCAATGTGACCCATCTTGAATATTCATAAAAAATACACACATGTAAAAGTAGAGGTGTGGTGAACTCACATGACTCTGCAAGCTAGTTGTAAGTCTGAAAAGATGGTGATTTTTTTAGGTCCTAGAGTTTAGATGTCTTAATTTGGGATTATAGGAAGATTATGTAAAAATGGAAATGCTTAATACATTCATACAAAAGAATTATGTTTGGTTTGAAGGTTTAGAAATAAAAGAATATGTTTCATGTTGAAAGTTTGGAATGGTTTCATATGTGCCATCGAGACTTATAACCATTATTACTTGAATCAAACTGATGCCTTGTATTCTACTACATTCTAGGAACAGGGATCGTAGCATAGTACTCTTTAACTTTGGTAACTTATGCGACGTACTGTTGGAAGATTATGAACGGTTAAGTTTCTATATTCAATTTTTTCAGCAAAAAAAGTTTATAGTTGATATTTAAATTTCGCACACATGTACGACCAGAAATGTGTGAGCCTATTAGGGGCACATACGTTAACCACTTAGAGTGCGTTTAAAACTTCGCGTAACATTTCTAATTGTAAACCAAAGGACCGGTAATGACAAGACACGAACCCTATGGTGCCTAAGTGAAGTAGCCGGCCACATGAAGGTTCTAGAGAGGTGTCCAGGTTCATTATTAAGGGATAAGGGAGAAGAGAAAGAGTTATGATAAGGGTAAAAGAGTGGTTTCCAAGTCTTATCATAAGTAGGGTTTGAAGGCTATAAAAACCATCACCCCTAGCTCATTTACATGCATCCCAACTCAAAACCTCTCAAGAAATTCGTTCCTCCCCTCCTCTCCACTCATAACAAAACCTAATTAGGGTTCTTTGATTTTCGGTTCACTATTTTCCTTTTCTGTTGAAATTCGATAGTCCCATAAAGGGTATTCAATGTGTGATTCCATCCCACAAGGTTCACAGAAGGTTTAGGGCATTGGTTTACTAGTTCTCAAGGCGTGACAACTGTTAGAAACATCTAGGCTTTGTTTTTGGAGATTTCCGGTTCTGTTGGTGAAATTTGGTAGAATCGAATTTGATGAAACCCTAGATCCATCTTCCTGATTTTCAGTGCATAATCTTTAGGTGGGTTTTGGTACTTAATTCAGGTTGTGTTAGCATACAAGTGTTGTTTGGGATATTCGTGAAGCAAGGCTAGCATCCAGGCGCATTTGGTGGACGTGTTTGTGTGACCATCTGTAGAGGTGAAAACTTATCCACTAGTTTCAAAGTATTAGTTCTCGTTTGATTTGTTCAAGGCATTCAACAACGGTTAGTTTTCTCATACTCTTTTATGTTTATTGTGTGTCAATCATAAATGCTAAACTAGATCTATATCCCCTGCGTACTCGTAGTTATTGGTTAACTAGATGTTAAATCACAACAGTGGCATCACGAGTCATCCTTGTTTGGTGTTTATGGGTTACACACGAATAAAACACGCTAGGTCTGCGTGAGAAAACGTTTATTTTTTGTTTTATTGGGAAATTATGGCAACAACATGCAATTCTTGCCACAAATAATAAATAAAGACCTAGAACTAAACTAATATTACTTGTTAATCAGAAGAATAGATTAAAAATTAACAGTTAATTAAGCTGCCATGTTATTCTATTCGTTATCTCGGCCTTAAGACTCATGCAATCATGCTATATGATGGATGTGGCGATCTAGGCACTTTAGCAGAAAACCTAGTGAGTGTCTTTTGGTTCTCCGTTTGAGAAAGACTCTTTTGAGAACTCGATGCATTATATGATTTACTTCTTTCCATATAAGAGTCCGTATTCACTTCTACACCATCTTTCTGTATGTTTTAATTGCTTATATGTGATATGCCATGTGATTGCTCAATATTTGCAAATAGACTTTATGAAACTCTAAAAACGGACTAGTACTTAAAGAGAAATTTGGTTTAAATATGTCTGATATTATACATGTAAGCATACTCCTTGTAACTAATTATGTGTTATTTGTGAAACTAGGGTTTTTGGACAAATTTAATACGGACATTAAACTATAAAATTTGATTTCTTGTGTAATTTTAGTTTTTATATGCTTTTATCATATGATGTATCACTATTGTTTCATGGCTTAATTGACCATGGCTTGAGTGAACTTTTAGGGTTAAATTGATCTTTAATCTTCTCCCGCCCCACTACATGCTTCGGCATATGCGGGAATTATTAAAATAACTTATGTCCTCGGATACATGCAGAAGTATAATATAGGGTTTGATCAATTTGTAATGCTTCCCGCGATATTGGCATATATAAAACTAATGTTAACAAAGGGTTTTTCTTAACATTAATACATCATTAGTCAATTGGAAATACGGCTTACCCAATATGGACAAACTATAAGAGAAGTTTTAGACGGGTTGCTAAAGCTCCTCAAAAGAAGTCAGGTTTTTAATATGCTTCGCGATGACCTATTTCTCCGCTTCTTTGTGCGTAAAAAATGGAGCTACCGAGAACATTTGACAAAATGATGTCTATACCAAAAAGGTTAACAAAATGTTTTCTTAACTTGTGCTACAAGATGTTTTGCATGCTTCTTGTACACGATTTTGTCACATTTATGTGTATACCCCTATGTGAATTTTTAAGTCTATGCCAGCCAAAATTAAGAACACGTGCATTTGGTTTGACCTAGGGGCGTAAACGAGAAGAGACAACTCGCGAGTTACTCGAGATCGACTCGTAAACTACTCGAAATTAACTCGATCTAAACGAGTCGAGCTCGAGTTCGAGCTACTCGAGTATATTTTTGAGTCGAGTTTGAGCTCCAAAATACTCGGATCATGAAGCTCGCCAGCCTTATCGAGCTTTAATTAAATTACACTTTTACCCTTTTATATACATAAATCAAGTCGATTCGAGCTTGATATGTCGAGTATTTATCGAGTTCGAGCCTGATATGTGGAAATAATCAAGCTTGAGTCGAGTTTCAAGCTCGAGTTTTATATGACGAGTCAAGCTCGAGCTCGAAATATACAACTCGACCGAGCTCGAGTCGAGTTTGGAGCTTGAGTTTTAGTATTCGAGTCGAGCTCGAGCTTAGCAGTACTCGGCTCGACTCGGCTCGTTTATACCCCTAGTTTGACCTCTCTAGTTAGACCTCAGGGCCTCTCTAACCCATGGCAAATTTTTTCATAGGTCAGATCTATCTTAATTTTCGCACGTTCTTTTTTGGTCAACTTAAATCGAGTTACCTAGTCAGACCTCGGACCCGAGGCATAAGATGAGACAAAATATGCATTTGACATTTCTTTAAGATTTACTAATGTCATAAGTCTCATAAAACTAAGAGTTGCATTTTATGCAATTAACGCTCGTCGCTTACCTCTTGCCCTACTTGTTTACACGTTGGTCAGACCTTCGGTAATAAGTGGGAGGTCAAGTTGGATCTTAGTCTTATTAGTAATTAATTGAGTAGTTAAATCTTTTAAGAATTTAATTATCGACAATACTAATTATTTGAACTTTTTCTGATTGTAGATGACTACCTCGGTTGTTAACAATTCGGTTTTTAGGGGTTTCTTTAAGAAACAAAAACTAACTAGACCCAACTTCATTGACTAGTACCGATAACTTAGGATTGTACTATCAGTTGAAGATAAGTTGGATTACCTAGAGCAGCCAATTCCTCCTGCTTCTGGCCCAGCTCAAGCTGGTCAGCAAGTCGCTCTAGAAGCCCTTGCAGCTCATACTGCATGGGTTTAAGGATCAAAAGAAATTGCTGGACTCATGCTCATGACTATAAAACCAGATATCCAACGAAATCCGGAAAACGGATAACATCAAATATTTAATACTATTTCATATCAAATTCCCACGTTTATTGCATTGCTTTATATCGTTTTGGTACGTAATTCGTTAATATTTTATATTTTAGGTAATTTGGGCAATGGAGCGGAAAAGATGCGGAAAACGACTTTTATATCAAAATCCGCATTATACAAGTGTTACGGCGTAATCGACACAATGGTTACACCGTAATGTTGCTGATGAAGAGATTACGGCATAAACGTCTTTGGGTTGCGCCGTAATTAGTTATTTATCATGAAGATTTGGAAGCTTTGAAGACAATTATTTATTTAATATGAAGATTCAGTGCTGACGAGGCTTTATGACGTAACGTCCTTTTGAGTTACGCAGTAATCTTTTATTATGGAAATTATTTGGTTGCTATTTAAGGGTTATGACGCAACGTATGATTTAGTTACGCTGTAACCAAAATATCACAGGGACTAAGGTTGCAAGTATATTATGAAGTTTCACTTTATACCCTAAAGTCCAGGGACTAAAGTCGTACATGGGAGATACTTATCTATTAGTATAAATATGGGATGTCAATTTCATTTCGAATCATTCAATTTGGGTGGAAAAGTTGACGAGTAAGAATTGCGGAGTTTAAGCAGCTTGCCTGCTTGCTTGGTTATAGGGCAAACCCTTCAGGGTTTGTCATGATGTTCGACTAGGGGATTGATAGAACTCAATTGGCACAACTTGTATTCGTACTTCAACATATTATGGTCAATTTAATTTAATTATTATTTTGATTTATTTTGATCTAGCAATTTAATTTGTTGATGTTATGATTACTCGTTATGATTTATCGTTTGTTATTCGGCATTTAATTATTTATTATCCATTCGGTTAATATGTCATGATCTCGTTGTTTTATTGCGTTCTTTATTAATTTATATAGTGCACTTAGAAATCCTTGGATTCCCTACTAGGTTTTGATATAAGGTTGAGCGCGCACTAAAAGTGTGTATTAGGTGTATCCCAAACCTTGTGCGCGCGATTGATTGCAAAGTGACCTATACTCGTAATTGTTCGACCTTGACCTATGAGGCGAGCCCTTAGCATTAATTCCCGGTTAGGAGTACGAGCTAACAAGGAAACCACCTGTTAGAATAAGCGTATCTTATAAGTTAAAATAAATCTTAATAACTGTATACTGAGAATAGGTTAATTCTCCTTGCGAGTTCATTCCACTCAGTAAACATAGGTTAGGTTTCAACTATCAAATTGGAGATTCTAGTCCTCATCTAAGATTGTGATAAGATATTGCACTAGAGATCATATTAATTAATTGCGTTTTTTTCCTTTCTAGTTGTTCATCACTATACCAATTTTCTTTTCGACAAGTCAGGCTTACCATTAAAACAACTCCACAATAAATTCATCAACTCAAATCAAGCTTTATTTCTTGCTTTCTTAGATAGAATAATAAAATCAATTAGACGATTAGAGACACAAATCGTTCTTTGGGTCGACACCCATACTTACCAATCACTACACTATACTCGATAGGGTACACTGCTCTTTAGTGCGTAGGAATAGTTGAGGTAGTTAGGGTTTTTTAAATGCAAAACCTGACGTAGTTTTATTTAAAAGAAATTACGCATCAAGTTTTTGATGCCGCTGCCGGGGAACAGTTTTTGCTGTTTCTGATTCTTTGATTGATATGTGTGTGTTTGTTTGTGCTTGTATGTGTGCTTGAACCTTATGTTATTCTCCCTTTTCTGAGTGTTTGCATGATTGATTGACTGTTGTTACGACGTAACCAGTCATTTGGTTACGGCATAACCAGTCATTTGGTTACGGCGTAACGTGTGTGAAATATTAATTAAAAAAATCCGTTTCGGATATGGTGTGGCCTGGTAGTGCTTGTTACGGTGTATTTGGGTTTGAAACACCAAAAATAGTTTGGGCATTGCTTGAACCTTAAAATTTTATTCATGAGTCAAGTAATTGCCATTAATGTATGCTCCTCTTTTTGCTTAGTTTAATTATTTTTTGGGTATAGGGTTTCCCCGGTAAATATATTACTCCAAAAAAATGATTCAATGGATGTGGGTGAGTCTCACATCTCAGCCCGTTACATAGGCATATAAGCGAACATAACAAGCACAACTACTCCATAGGAGGATACTACTAAGACTAGATTACAATTGACTCAACAAATATCAAAAAATCTATTTCTTCTTCCTGTCACGGACCGTGATATCAAGATCATCACAATTAGACTGCAGGTGCTTGGACAAATCATGATTCTCGTACGTATCGTCATCATACGGGTCATAATGATCATTATCCGGATAAGAATCCCTTAATTGTTCCAACAAGCTATTAGTACCATAACCTTTACCACTTTTATCTTTACCACTTGTTGGAATCCTTAAGTTAACAGTTTCATCTTCACTATTACTTTCCACAATACCCGTAGGAACTAGCGGGTTCTCGTCATTATCCAACAACCTAAGTTTACCTTCACCAATTTGTCGTTTAATTTTATCAATTTTCGCACCAATGGGAGTATTACTAGCACACTCCCTATCATTATCGATATTCATAAAATTTCTCTTTTTGGTGTAATTCTAAGATTATTCTCAGATGATTAACGTGTTCTTCTTTGTTACGAGAATAGATAAGAATATCATCGATAAATACTATTATGAATTTATCCAAATATGGTTTACACACACGGTTTATGAGATCCATGAACACAGCAGGTGCGTTTGTTAAACCAAATTGCATGACTTGAAATTCATAGTGTCCGTATCTTGTTCTAAAAGCAGTCTTAGGAATATCTTCGTCCCTTACTCTCAGTTGATGATAGCATGATCTTAAATCGATTTTTGAGTAAACACTTGAACCTTGAAGTTGATCGAATAAGTCATCGAACCTGGGTAATGGGTAACGATTCTTTATGATGAGTTTATTCAACTCTCGGTAATCGATGCACATTCTAAAAGATCCGTCTTTCTTTTTAACAAATAAGACAGGAGCTCCCCAAGGCGATGTACTTGGTCTAATAAAACCTCGGTCGGCTAGTTCTTGAAGCTGGTTAGATAACTCCTGCATTTCTGAAGGAGCCAATCTATAAGGTGTTCGAGCTACAGGTGCTGCTCCGGGGATTAAGTCGATTTGGAACTCTACTTGGCGAACGGGAGGAAGACCAGGTAGATCTTCAGGAAAAACATCTGAAAATTCTTTGACTACGGGGATATCTTCTAGTCTTTTCTCGTCTGATTTCTTTTCCATTACTTGGATCATGAAAACTTGACAACCTCGGGATATATACCTTTCGGTTTTTATACAGGATATGAGATTTAGTCGAGTTTTACTTTGATCACCTCGAATGATTAGAGTTTCACCGTTGATAGGAATGTGAACGACTTTCTCGTCACAGAGAATTTTGGCATGATACTTGGACAACCAATCCATACCGATGACAACGTCAAAACTACCAAGTTTAATTGGCATAAGATCAATTTCGAAAGGTTGATCTAACAAAGTTAGAGTGTTACCTTTGATAACTGTGTCTGTGCTTACTAAGTTTCCGTCAGCCATTTCGATATCATAAAAGGTATCTATTGTAATAGACAGATTATTTAGCTTAGAGGAAAGAGATATAGATATAAAGCTTTTATCAGCTCTAGAGTCAAACAATACTTTGGCTAAATGCTGATTTAGAAGAAACGTACCCGTAACCACGTTCGGGTCTTGATGAGCATTTTTATCTTTTAGCATGTAGGCTCTTCCTTGGGCATCGATGTTGGTCTTTTGGCACTGATTTGTATAATGCCCTTTTTCTCTACAGGCATGACAAATAACTGTCACTGGTAGTTGATTACTTCCAGTGGCTGGCTTCTTGTTTTGGCAGTTCTTGGTCAAATGGCCTACCTTGTTGCAAACATTACATTTACCAGTACAAGGTCCGGTGTGATGGAGATTGCATCTCTTGCATAATGGAAGGTCTCTGGCATACCTATCGTTTCCAGATGGAGTAACAGCATAAGCTCTAACAGCTTCTTGCCTTCGATTTTGTTGTAGTTGGTAATTGTTGTAGCGATTGTTGGTGTTACGGTAGTTATTGTTGCTGCGGGAGTTGTTGTAGTTGAAAGTTCTTCTGTCGTTAAACTTTTATTTGTTGTCACTTGATACTTGCACTGGAGTATGCTTGGTTACTTGATCCATTAACCTTTAGGCTATGTTAATGGCTTCCTCCAAAGTTTGAGGTCTAGAGGCAGTACCATTTCCTTCAATGCTTTAAGGTAGTCCCCCGATGAAAGCTTCCAAGAGTTTCTAGGTATTTGGCACCATGTTCGGGCATAGGACTGTTAATTCTTGGAATCTTCTAACATAAGGTTTAAGATCATTCCCCTTTACAGTCAGATTGTAAAGTTCTTCTTCCATTTTTCTGACTTCAGTTC
>BQNB010001246.1:0-143472 GCA_026074375.1 Tanacetum coccineum
CTTGACATATATGAAGATAGAATTACCATAGATAGGTTACGTGAGCTCGTCTAGTTTAGTTATGTAAGTTACATTGCCTACTGAGATGTTGACAAAGCAAGTAATGTAATAAAGCGAAAAATTTCCCCGTACAATTTTGATCATAGTAAAATAGGTTGATGAAAATTCTTGGGTTGTTATACATTGTGAGGAACGACTGTCTGAGATTGACTTGCTGGAATTCCTGGACCTGCAAGAAATGTAAGTTGCTCCTCATCCAATATTTTTCTAGCTTCTTAAGCTTCTGCTAACATTGCTTTCTCCTTATACCATGCAGCATTCCTTGGTCGCTTAGGCTGAGTGCATTGCCTAGCCATATGCCCTTCTCCTTGATAGTTGTAGCACTTAACAAGTCTTGCCTGCCCACTTGTAGTATTTCCCGTTGAACTTGTAGCATTGCTCTTATAGGTAGTACCAGAATAATTTTGCTCTTGTCTCCCCTAAACTTGTTGCACTGTAACCCTGCCATCTTGAATAGTATCTTGGTTTCTTGGATTAGAGGAAGTTCTGAGTTGATTATTGGTAGTAGGAAACCTTAAAGAAGCTACAACAGTTAGAAAAGCCATTGCTTTATTGAGACAAGCAATTGGATCATCTCCTAGAGAAAACACAGGAACTGCAAAACCTGAGTCTACAAACGGTGTCTCAGTCATAAGTTGTGTAGGGGCTTGAGGTGATTGATAAGCAACTTGAGGAATTACTTGTGGAACAGTTGAGGTTTGATGATTCATTTGAGACTGAAATGTATGTGATGGTTGAATGGATGAATGATTTAATTGAGTTTGTGATGGATAATGAGATGAGTATTGTTGATTGGGTTTAATTGATCCATATTGTGATGGTGAAAACTGTTGTGATGGTGAAAATTGTTGTTGAAATTGAGGATTGTTGTAGGATGATTGGTAAGGGTTGTAGTGAGGTGGTGTCATCTGCTGATTTGCAACGAATGCAAGTGGATCTTGGTGACGTTCACGCATAATACGTACTTCATTTGCATGGAGTTCATGTTGTTCAAGATATGCATGAAGTTGATCAAAGTTGGAGGTATGCAAATCTTTAACTAGCTTGACATCAGTCACAAACTTACTCCATTCAGGTGGAAGACTGTTTAAGAACTTGGTATTAACTTGAAATTGCTCCATGTTCATCTTGTAGATGTTCATATCATTAATCAGCTGAGTAAATCGCAAGTAATACGTATGAAGTGATTCCCCCTTGATGTGAGTAAACTTATCAAATGCATCATACAGTTTACATTCTCTTTCCTGCTTTGTCAAAGATGTACCTTGCATCAGTAATTGAACTCTCTCCCATAAATCTTTAGCAACTCTGTGATGATTCACAAGTGAATAGATATCAGCAGGAAGACCTTGAAGAATGATATTGGTAGCCTTCATATCACAATCAGCTTGAATTTTCTCAGCAGCAGATAATTCAGCATATTTCTTTGTTCTGATCACACCGTTCTCTTCAACTGTAGGCCAAATGAGAGGACCATGTTCAACTGATTCAAGTATCATTCTTCCATGTTCTCTATTTTGCATGTATAATTCCATTCTACTTTTCCAAGAATCATACAGGTCTTTGTCCAACATAGGTGGACGATTGTCAGCACCGGAGAGTATCATGTACTCAGCAAGAGTATTCTTTTGTCCAAGTGAAATCATTGGATCCATTTCAATGTGACAAGATTAAAATGATCGGACAGTGATTGGAGGTTGTTGTGTTAAAGTGAGTTTTGATTAATGAAGTTTGAGTCTTATGGAATACACGGGATTTTACAATTCTTGATAAAACTGAGAAATCGATCTTCATGGGATTTTACAAATCAAAGAACAACCGTATAATTCACTTCACAAATGTGTATAGTTCTCCTAAGTCAAGTGTATAAATCTCCTTTGTTAAACGAATGTATAAATCGCTTTCACAAAATTAGATGTATAAATCGCCTTTGTAAATTAGGATGTATAAATCGCCTTCACAAATTGAAGTATAAATCGCCTTTGTAAAAATGAAGTATAAATCGCCTGACCAAAAATGGTATAGATCGCCTGACCAAACTAAACTTCGAAACTCAAAAATCAAAAATCTTAAAAAGACACACTTTTTGACGTTTTTACCTGATTTTTCTTGTACAACTTAACTATCTAAGACTATTAGAACCTTAAAAACACAAACTTTAACGTTTTTGACACGAAAAATTTGAAATCAAGATTCTTGGTACAAAACCCTCTTTTTAACCAAAAAGACTAAAAAAGATGATATTTTTTATGGTTTTTGAAAGATTTTCTTGTACTTCTAGTCTATACTAAGATAAATAAGCAAGAAAGTTATGATCTTTATGGTTTTTAAACCCTCAAAAGGTGAAAACCTTTTGAATGATTCGAACCAAAACACGCCTAGAACGAGTAGATGAAACGCACACAAAACCTACACAAACACCCCATGGCTCTTGATACCAATTGTAGAATAATCTTATCACAAGTATGGAATGATTACTTAGAGTTTTAGAGAGAGAAAGAGGTGGTTGGATGAACACTTAGAGAGAGAAAGAAAACATGTAATCTTAGCTTAGTGAAAATGTGACAAATGAACAACCAACACCCTCTCCAAGCTATGGAGAGGGTTTATATATCCCAACCAAGGCCGACCATGGACCCTTAGTGGGCTTGTCTATGGGCCTTTAGCTCGGTTAGATTATTATCTTAACTTAACAACTTACTACGAGATATGACTGACAATATTGGTAGTGACCGACACTTTTTCGTATTTTTAACATCGAGGACGAACAAGATGAGATAATTGTCGGTGCCATAACCAGCTCTTAGTCTTTGACGCTTTGGATAGAAGACAGATTGGAGATGATTTAAGCAGGTCATTAAGAGAACTTGTGTACAAATTTGTGTCTCAATACACTGATTAGATCAACACCTTTTAATTGCGAATAAAAGCAAGTGGTTTTTTCCAAAATTCCACTTCAAAGTTACAAGTCATACAAATTATACACAAAAAACATGTTATGTCCAAGCCCCCTCTGCATAGTATTCCATTGAGGATAATTTGTTTTTCCCAGTGGTTAGCAACCATATCCCATAATCCTTACAATCTGGGCATTCCTGAATCTAACAGTACCCAAAAATTTACTGACAAAGTTCATGACCTGAGAGTGATTCCCTGTCATGTGTTTCAAACATCCAGGGTCCAGATACTAGAGTACAATATGGACAACCTGTCATGACAAGAGAAGAGAGATCGGAATATCTGTCGCTATTGGATTCCAGTATGATTAGGTTCTGGGGTTAGCATTCTTAGATACTACAATCCTTAAGCATTTTACTCGATATGTTTTTAACATTTTTTGTGTTTCCTGCTAGTAGACTTTTAATCTATGTTTTTTGTTATTTCATTCTAATTTGGTAAGTGGTTGCTGTAGGTGGCACTACGTTAGTCGAGATTATACCTAGTTAAAGGGCATGACTTTCCAACTATAGTGAAAGTTCGCCTGTTGGTTTTACACTTTAATCCTACTTCTGTAAAACATGACGTCCGTAGGTTTCCATATTTTTTATGTTTCTTAGTCAGTATTCTTACGGTTATTCCCATTTTGCACTAATCAATAAGACATTTTATCATGAAAACCATCAATACAAGTGCACAAAGGAATTTTTGAATTCAACATTTTAAGTGAATGCTTAACATCAATCATCACAATAAGGTTTCAACAACACGAATCATTTTATTAGCTTTCCTAGGTTGGGCTTACTACTTTATTCTTACTTGTTCCTCTTGGTGTTTACGAGTTCTGTCATTATTTTTATTGCCTAGAGGCTTTGATCCTTAATTACTAGTAGAACACTTCATCTTTAGAAGACAACACATAAGTATGTTAGAATATTATGTATTATGGAAGAATTACTATTTAGTATGGCTTGAGGATGTTGAGAGGTTCAGCAAACCTAACTTTCTTGACATTGTTCATGGGTGTGACAACAACCTTCTTAGTACTAGGTGTTATCACATTAGGGCACATATCTTGAACATACACAAGAAACTCCAGAATTCTTGTGACATACTTACAGGCATAGTCTAACCTGCTGTAATCCTAAAGTTGTTTCGCTTTGCTTGTTTCGACATTTCTTGAAGTGTTTTAGCTTGTTCTTGAGTGTATTAAGATAGTCTTTGTGAGCTTCCTATTTTTGCAATATCCTTGGAGGCCAGCGGTTACTAAATCAAGCTTGAACATGCCTGGAGAAATAGTGGTGGCAGAAGGTATGTACACAACATTCTCAACAAATTTCTTTCCCTTTTAATTTTCATAAATCGTTTTTCAATGATGTTATCACAAAAACCTTATCTTGAAGTTGACCTTTTAAATCCTTATTTTCCATAGATTTTAAGTTTAGTTTGTTAATTAAAGAGTCACTGTGTTCTTTATGACGAACACATGTCTGCTTGATTGAGTCAAACTGATCTTTAAAAACCTGTTTCACATGATTAATTTCATTACAAAGACGCTTATTCTCTGAAAGTAATTTTGCCACACTATTTTCCAGTTCCTCATTTATGGGCTCAAGTTCACATTTATCATGATTCATATTCTCTTCCTTGGTATTCTTTATCAAAGATTTGATAGTATCCTTCAACTTACAAATGGTCTTGTCTTTATCTTGTAGCCGAGCTTTCAAATCATTTATTTCAAAATATTCTTGAATTTCTATAGCATTTTGATTAACGCAAGATCCATCATTTTGAAAAACTTCTTATTTTAATTGCATTGATACTTCGAGAGAAATACAATATTTTTCAAATTATGAGTGATTTTTCAAAATATCATTATATGCTTGTTTTGATATGGAAAGCTCAGCATCTAGATTTCAAACACTTTTCACTCGATTCAAACTTTTGCATTTCCCATATTCTCATAATCCATTATTTAAAGTCATAGTATTCATCACAGTTAACTGTACATCTTGAGAACATGTTTTTTTTGTAAGAGTCGATCATTTTTCCAAAAGGAATTTCTTTCTTTTTAAAAACAAATAATTTCCAAATATTGTTCATCAACTGAAATACTGTTGAAACAGCCGCTTCTTTTGGTCAAAAAGATTGTTTGTACTTCCATTATTTTATTTAGAAGATCTTTATCAAACACATTTGAAGATGTCTTTTAAAGATTTTAGAAATGGAATAATTTCATTGTTAAAATTAGTTTTTGTATGTTTAAACCCCCATTTACCTTCTTCAAGAGCATTAGGTGTTGTCCTCTTCTTCACCACTGAGTCAAACTGGGTGAGGTGGAATTTAAGCTTTTTAAGGTTTGCATTTACCAAACTCACCTTAGGTAGTTCATTGGGAACATCCACTATACAGGTGGTGTGTAAGAAGGTTCAATGGTTAGATTGAGTATATGAAACCAAAAAGCTTGTTCAGCCGATAATTCTTGTTGTGGAGAAAAACGTGTTCCAAAATCTTTAGTTAGTCTATTTAATTTTTCATAGAATCGCAATATGGTTATGAGAAATTTTTCTTTTGCAATTAATTTAGGTCCTTTGCTTTTTCAGACATTTTTGATCGGCTCTCTCTTCTTCCAAAAACAATGTTTCTTCATCTATCCTTTCATAGGCATGCAACATGCGTATTAGACATAACAATCACCATCATACATGGGTTATTTTTTCGCTGAGATTTCTTTAAGATAAAACGGTTTTTGATAAACCTAGAGCTTGTTTGTGTGTATTATCATAAAATGCTTGTGGCTTAGTTAACATGTGCATTCTTGTTTGAGCAGATTGACCCACTTTACAAATGATATTATCAAGTTCCTTAATCTTCTTTTCCAAATCAATTTCATTTTACATATATTATTTTTCTTTTCTTTGGATTCATTTTTTAACACTTGTTATAGTTTTGATTAAAGATTCCTTTTCTTGGATTTGTTTTAGAAAGATTGTGTCTAAGTGAGTCAATTTGTTCTTTGAGTGCTAAGTTTCTCTCTAATATATATTCTATTGAGAATCAATTATTTTTTTCCATCGATGCTTAAATCAATATTAGATGTTGTTTAAAAGTTTTGACCCTTTTTTATATCTCTCAAGTCAGCGGTGATTGATTCATTATTCTGTTCCTATTAGTTTTTCCCATTTATTTACATGATTAATATTTATTAGACATTTTTTTAATCACAGGATAAAATCATGAATCTTGTTATGCCTGTAATTAAGTATCTTTGAACAATTGCTATTGTGTTTCTTGCAAATATTGAGAATATGGATGATATTTGCTATCAATAGATAACTTATTATCTGTCAATCCATAATGGGTGATTGTTTAAAATCCTGTAAATGCATGCACACTTTGATTATCCATATCATTCAAATAGTTTTCAGAATTTGGTACCTCTGAGATAACGTCAGAACCATAGTTGGAAATGTTGGCCATAAGAACCGCTTATAGCTGTTGAGAGATTATCAAGTTCAAAATCATAAGTATGGAGATCCTCAGTCTGGAAAGCTGCATTATGAGGAATGTTTGTCTAAGCTTGACCTGCTAGAATTCCTAGGTTTGCAAGAAATGTGAGTTGCTCCTCATCTAATATTTGTCCAGCTTCCTGAGCTTCTGTTAACATTGCTTTCTCTTTATACCATGCTACATTCCTTGGTCGCTTAGGCTGAGTGCATTGCCTAGCCATATGTCCTTCACCTTGGCAGTTGTAGTATTTAACAACTCTTGCTTGTCCACTTGTAGTATTTCCCTTTAAACTAGTAGCATTGCCTTTGCGTAGATACAAATTAATTTTGACCTTGTCTCCCCTAAATTTGTTGCACAGTAACCCTTCCATCTTGAATAGTGTCTTGGTTTCTTAGATTAGAGAAAGTTCTGAGTTGATTATTGGTAGAGGGGAACCTTGAAGAAGCTACAGCTATTAGAAAAGCCATTGATTTATTAAGACAAGCAATCGGATCATCTCCAGAAGAAAACACAAGAACAACTAAACTTGAGTTACACAAATGGTAACTCGGTTCATAAATTTGTGTAGGAGCTTGAGGTGATTGATAAGCAACTTGTGGAACAGTTGAGGTTTGATGATTCATTTGAGACTGATATGTATGTGATGGTGGAATGGATGAATGATTGAATTAAGTTTGTAATGGATAATAAGATGAGTAATGTTTATTGGGTTGAATTAATGCATGATGTGATGGTGAAAACTATTGTTGAAGTTGAGGATTGTTGTAAGAAGATAGATAAGTGTTGAAGTGAGGTGGTGTCATCTGCTAATTTGCAACAAATGCAAGTGGATCTTGATTGCGTTCATGCATAATACGGACTTCATTTTCATGGAGCTCATGTGTTCAAGATATGCATGAAGTTGATCAAAGTTGGAGGTATGCAAATCTTTAACAAGCTTGACATTAGTCACAAACTTACTCCATTCAGGTGGAAGACTGTTTAAGAACTTAGGTATTTACCTTGAAATGGCTTCCATTTTTTCATTTTCTTAAGATGTTCATATCATTAATTAGCTGAGTAAATCTCAAGTAATAATACATTGTGAATAGTGATTCCCCCTAGATTGAGGTAAATTACAAAAGCATATATAGCTTTACACTCTCTTTCCTTCTCTGTCAAAGAGGTTACTTGCTTAGATAATCTAAACTCTCTCTCCCATAAATCTTTAGCATCTCTATGTGATGATTCACAAGTGAATAGATAATCAGTAGGAGACCTTGAAGAATGATATTGGTAGCTTTCATATCACAATCAGCTTGAATTTTCTCAGCAGCAGATAATTCAGCATATTTCTTTGTTCTGATCACTCCATTCTCTTCAACGTAGGCCAAATGAGTGGACCATTTTCAACTGATTCAAGTATCATTCTTCCGTGTTCTCTATTTTGCATGTATAATTCCATTCTTCATTTCCAGAATCATACAGTCTTTGTCCAACATTGGTGGACGATTGTCAGCACCGGAGAGTATCATGTACTCAGCAAGATTATTCTTTTGTCCAAGTAAAATAATTGAATCCATTTTAATGTGATAAGATTATGTTGATCATACAGTGATTAGAGGTTGTTGTGTTAAAGTGAGTTTTGATTAATGAAGTTGAGTTTTTGGAATACACTGGATTTACAATATCTTGATAAAAACAGGAAATCAATGTTTTCACGTGTTGTTTTAATCAAAGAACAAACCGTATAATTATCCTTATAACGTGTAGAGTTCTCCCTTGAAAAAAGTTTATAATATCTCCCCTTGCAAACAAACGTATAAATCACCTTCACAAAACGTATAAATGGCCTTTGTAAAGAAACAACGTATAATTCGCCTATACAAAACGTATAAATCGCCCTTGTAAACTACACGTATAAATCGCATGAACAAGTTAACACATATAAATCACCTGAACAAATTATCACGTATAATTCGCCTAAAGGGAAAACATATAAATCACCTGAAGAAATTAACACGCATAAATCGCCTGAACAAATTATCACATATAATTCGCCTAAAGGGAAAACGTATAAATCGCCTGAACAAACACGTTGATGACATCAAATAACATCTATTTTATAGCATCATTTGTTCTAACAATATTAACCCACTTTTGTATAGTTATTGCAAAGAATGGTTCTTAATTGTTTTTATTTGAGAATTGTCTAGAATTATGGAGTAATTAGTGAAAATGATAGCAAAAGTGTGCACATTATGGAGCTTCTTAATTGAAGATTATTTGAAGATTATTGATTTGTAGACCAATACGCCGTATCCATCAAGAAGATACGGCGTATCGTGCTACGTCGTATCTAAGGTTTATTATACACGAAGATTCTAAAAGATATCAAACGTGGTCCTTACTCTAAGAAATCCCTAATAAGCTGTATCCCATATCACTCGATACAGCGTATCGACCTATTTCCAGACTCTATAAATACAAATTCCTAAACTCAGTGTTATGTATGCAAGTGAAACCCTAAACTACCAAGTCGACCAAGAGACGAATAAAAGAGCATAGAAGGTCAGAAAAGAGCCTCAAGATCATAGGAAAACTCTTGTAATCTTCGAACAACCCAATACGCGTTCGGTTAAGGTTTCTTTTCTTTAATCGTTCATATATGAAACCGTGTGTATTTTTACAATGATTATTGGCTGATACCTTTAGGTATCAGCCATGTTTATGAAGATGTAATGTTTGGTTTGTTTATCTCGATTGCTTAAATTATCGTTGATTGTTGATTATGTTTATCACATGATACTCGTTTATGTGCTTTAATATGCATTTAATCCGTATCTAAGGATATCACCTGTAGCTTAACTAGATATCGGATAGTTCTCATAATTATGCGACCTATAATTCAACTAGGTCTAGTCCTACATATTTAATGCACTGCAACTTTGGTGTTGTTTGGGCGTAGGCTAAGAGTCCGGGATAGCTCTCCATATTGCAATATATATATCTTGAATCATAGGATCACAAATATTAACCTATTCTTGCCTTTAGTTTAGTGAGCTTAGTTGAGCTACAAGGTGACCCTGGTATCAATGAGTACGTTCTTATTCAATTGGTAAGGACTCGGACAGTGGACTAGTAGTATATAAAGATTCGTTAAGCAGTAAGTGGGTAAAGTCTCGATGAGCTAGGGTTTAGTAAGAGCACCATTATTAATCTCCTAAGATAGATTATAATCAACAAATGCTTGCTTTATGCGGATGCGTCTAATTGTGATAGGCCTAGCGTGTCTAGGTCTTAGGAAGAAGTATCGTCTAAGTCTAGGAATGATATGCCCTTCGAGATAAGACAATCATTGCACTAAATAAATAAACCTGTGTTTTATTAGATTATTCATGGTTGATACGTTTTCCTTACATTAGTTCTCGACAGCTTCTCTATCATTCATTTGTCTTCTTGTGTGTGTTTATTGCTTTACTTGTCATCAAAACCTTAGGTTAGATAATTAAACCTCGTGCCAGTCTCTAAGGCTGAAACCCCCTTTTGCATTAGTTTTAGGTTTAACTTAGATAACTAAAATACTGATAGAATTAAGTATTAACGCTCTCGCTCTTAGTGATCGACACCCTACTTACCATGAAACTCCATCTGACCGAGTACATTGCCCGTTAAAGTGTTGTTTTTAGGTATAGTCGGCGTAAAATAAACAGTAAAACTTGATACATAAAATACCTACTCACAACGACACATCAAGTTCCTTACGGCCATAGCATATTCTTCATCATCACTTCCGGATGTCGAAGTTTCATCATCACTAGACTCTTTCTTAGCTTTCAAGGCTATGGACTTAACTCTTTCCTTCTTGCCTCTATAGATTTTGAAATCTTTTTCTATGACGACTTCGTGTACTTTTAGATTGCCGATAAGCTCATCTAGAGCTAGTGATGGCAAATCTTTCAATTCTTCAATCGTCGTGACCTTTCCTCTCCATTTAGGATGTAGAGCCCTAAGAAACTTCCTAACATAGTTCTTGCTAGAGAAACCTTCATCAAGAGCTTTAAGACTAGTAATAATAGTGTTAAATCTAGCAAAACCGCTATCAATATATTATTCTTCAAGGATAGTAAATTATTCATATTGTTGAACAAGAAGATCAGTTTTATTATCTTTTACTTGGCTATTACCTTGATGTGTGATTAACAACGATTGCCAAATATCTTTAGCCGTTTTACACATAAAAAATCTTTCATATGCCTTTTTAGGTAAAGCATTATAAAGAACCATTTTAGCTTCATTATTTTTAGCAAGTTTCTTTTTAAGATCGTCGGATTGTTATTCAAAGGGAACAACCTCTAAAACTTGGGTATCTTTATTTTGGGCAACCAGTAGAAAATCACCATTCAAGATAATATGCCAAAGATCTAAATCGTTTGCTTTCACATAAGTTTCGAATCTATTTTTCCAATATATAAAATAATCACTTTCGAAAAGTGGTGGTCTTTGCATAGATTGCCCTTCTAGGTATTTATCCAAATCCATAGATCAATTCAAGCTTTAATGTATAATATACGTTAAAGATCTTGGGTGACCTTGGCTTCTGATACTAATTTTCGAAACTTGAAGGGGGGGTGTTTGAATAATTTTTACCGTTTTATAAATAAAACTTAGATTGTCGACTTATGTGAATTAAAGAGATATACATAAGTGTATATGATAGCGAAGCAATAAATAAATAATTAATTTACGAAGTATAAACAAGTAAGGATAGGAAAGATCAAACCGATGATACAATGATTTATAGTGGTTCAGCTACGAAGCTCCTCTTCGCCCTACTTCACTCCTTAATTACCCAACTTAAGAGTTTTCTTCACTATGTCAACAAGCTCCTTTTAGGCGGATAAAATCGTACACGTCGCTTACACTTTTTCTGGTACTAAGCTAAATACTGAGTTCTACTTCGAGATAGAATTAATCTAACACACTGTGTATTTTGTGGCCTAAATACTAACCTATCATACACATATGACACACAACACACAACACAAGAGATACAAGATAAATGATTATCACGACCGTGATGACACAACTAAACTAATAACACGTGAAGCTTCATTTCTTCGTTAGTGTTCTTCATTAAAGAGTGGAATGAGTTGATCACTTGTAATGGATTATGAAACAAGTATAATGATCAAAGAATATGAAAATGACAAAAGCTAGAGAGAAAAATATTTATGAAGAGTTGCCTAAAATGAAGACTTAAGGTTGCTATTTATAGGCAACATTTAAAATTCAAAATTTGTCCCAACCAGCTGTCGTACGGATCCATGGATCCACCTAAGCCTGGATCCATCTTTTGGTTTTGCTGGATCTGTTGGGTGCAGCTGGGATTGTTTTTTTCATTTTATGATTAACCCCAAATCTTAACAAAATATTTTTTTGTACTTAAAAATCTAGTTTAATAGATTCTTCTAGAAGTAAAATATTTCTTATCACTAATAAGAAAGATTGTTTCCACTTATGGTTAATCCTATTTTATCTTACATGATTAACATAACTAGCTTATAATTAATCATGTGTTTGTTTAAATCATTTGATTAGAAAAAGTTTATGCAAATGATAATATTTTACTTTGATCATTAACTATGTTTAATAATGCCATATTCATACCTTAAGTGATTTGTGGTCGTCAAGTAAACTTTCGACTAAATAACTTGTTTAAGTAAACTTTTACGTAGTATGGCATTATATTTGTTATTATCAAAACATGAAGATCATTAAATATAAATATCGTTTTTACGCGAATATTTGTATTAACAAAATGAATTGACGACTCAATCAGAAAGATAGTGACTATCTGATTCACTCTTACCGAGCTGTCTGCTTTGAGACATTTCGGTATTTATACTGTAAAACGGTCCTCATGGAACCGGAGGTTAATGTAACCAAACCGTGACGAATGACAAAGCCATATTCATCCATATATGCTATTTATCACAAACATTAAAATACAGGTACTGATGACGGTGTTACAACCTTATTCTAGCAGAGTCGGATTCATTACCACATGCTCATATTCAAGCCTTAAAGACATACATTTGGCATCAAAATTCAGGAATCAAGAAAGCTAAAGTTCAAACAAAGATAAAGACTTTCACAACTCTTATATTAAAGATCTTGCTAAATGAAATCAAGATTATCAAGACAAATATTGTCAAGGGAGATCATTAGCATGCTTTCAAGATGATGCAAGGTATGAGCATGTTGGTCAAGACACAAGATCACAAGATAGCAAGGAACTCAAGGAGAAAGATTTAAAGGTCTCGAAAACAAAGACCAAGCCAAAAGACAACGACAAAGGCTCAAGATCAAAGATCGCACAGCAAGAAGGAACAAGCCTACAACAAAGATAAAGACGAAGACTCAAAAACTCAATGACAAAGCAATCTCCACAAGTCTAAGGAAGCAATATTCAAAGATCACGCTTTGGGGGAGATTGTTAGTTATAACATCAAATATTTGATACTTTTTAGTGTTAATTTTCCCCTAAAAGTACTTGCAATTGTGTCTTATATATACTTGAATTCGATACTTTTACGGTTATTTCATTATTTTCAGGTAAAATAAAAGTATGACAAGAAACACGGGAAAAGGAACAAAAAATGAAGAAAATACGGATTCTTACGAGACTTTACGGCGTAACCACTACGATAGTGTTACGCCGTAACCTATTCAAGGCAAGACACGTAACCCAGCAAGACTACGGCATAACCACACGCAAGGTTTACATCGTAACATAAATAATATGGAAGGATGATTTATCTAAGTCAGCATTACGGCGTAACGTGTACACTTGATTACGCCGTAACATCCTTTAAGCCTACAAGATGGAAAGTACGCATCAGCAGTTTACGACGTAAACCCCTAAAAGGTTACGCCGTAAACTATTCAAAATCTATAAATAGAGGCATCATTCGGACAATTCAATATCAACCATTCCACCACAGATCCAAAGGGTGATCAAGGCATCCATAGCTCAAAGAATTCCACTAGAAGTCCAAGGGAGATCACACTTAAACTTACTTTTGTATTTAATCGTTCATAAATAACTTCTGTAAGAATTATGAGTTTTCCATCCATGATTGTCTTTATTAATTCTTGCTTTGTTGTTGCTATGAGCGGCTAAGCACTTCAAGTGCTGGCCTAGTCATGGATCTATTATTGTCATAATATCCGTTTCCTGTTAGATCATGATTTCGTTGGATATCCTTTTGACTATCGTGTAACCCTGGGTTTTGGTAGTATTGTGGGTGATTTAGATCATGTTAATCATGTTATTAGATTACCACTTGAACATGAGATTAGCAGGGTACTAGGGAAGGATGATCATTCTAACCCTATTGTAGGAACTAACCCTGTCACCGCCTCTATCAATTAATATACTTAAAAAGCACAGGAACTCTTTTAAAGAGGGTTAATAATCTTCATAGGTTATTAGACTAGTTCTGGGGATAGTTGGGATTAATCACTATGACATGGTTGCCCTACCTTCATGACTTTTGGGGGATTCGGGATGGCAGGAATTATAGGGCAGACTAAAGATATCTATTCAGGTTTGTCGACTTTAGAAACCACTAATGAAACCATGATGTAACATTGCATAGGAAAACGTAGTTATAGCGGTAGTAAGGAAATGGCTAGGCTAGCACGCTTCTCTCCCAGATAACTTCTATTTTTTTACTTTTCGTATATTTGTTTTCTTGTTAATCTCAAAATCAATATTAAAACTACTAAAAAATGTGACACTTTCAAATTAAAACTAATTAACATTTAGCTCTTGGGACGACCTCGGATTTACCATCTCTACACTACTCACGACCGGGTTCTTTGCCTGTTAGTGTGTTTGTAAAGGTAAAACGAGTTTTATACAATTAAAACTTGAATAAAATATATTTTAAAATAAAATACGCATTAAGTTTTTGGCGCCGCTGCCGGGGAGCTAAAAAATAGTATTAATTTGATTTCTTGCAATTATTTCCATTCTCTCTCTAATATTTTAGTTTTATTTTCTTTTACTTATGAGAACTCGAAGTAGTAACTCCAGGATGGCTACTCCATTTGCCAATCCTGAAAGACAGTTTTGGGCCAGAAGAGACACTTCGCCAGCTCCAATCCACAATATCTATACTTTTTATGAATCTGAGTCACAATCAGAATCTGAAGATATTGGAGAAATAAACATCAAAACCCTCACACTTGAACAATATCTTACTCTTAACAACACCCGCGGAAGAATAAGCAATCCCGAGAATGCCACATTTGAACTCAAAGGATAATTTTCAAGAGAGTTACGTAAAACTACCTTCTCAGGAAGCTCAACTGAGAATGCAACGAGCATATCGAAAAAGTACTCAAAGTTGCTAGCCTGTTAAACACAAATGATTCCGCTCTCCTATGTGTTTCCTCTCTAACCCTAGCTGGGGTAGCCAAAAGATGGATCGACAGAATATCTCCTGAACATGCAAAGAATTGAGACGATTTAAAACAAAACTTCATCCGAAGATTTTGTCCACCTGCTATGATACAAGAACAATTAGGAGAAATCCATAATATTAAGCAGGAAGATGGAGAATCATTATTTCACACTTGGGAAAGATATAATCACCTCTTCTTTAAATGCCCATTTTATGATCTTAACGCTCATCAAAAAGTAAATACCTTTTATAACGGGCTAAAATGTCAAACTCGATGAATTGTTGATTCTAATGGTCTTATTCCAGGGCTTACCGCTTCTGAAGCATTGAAATAAATTCAAGAACTAGCTGATCACTCCCATAAATGGCACAATAAGGAAAGCAATCCAACTTTATTCGGTATTATTGTCGAAAAACTCAAAGCCCTAAACCATGAAATGGATAAGCTCAGAGTAGATGTTCGTAAAATTAATACGAACGGAAAAATGAAAAGCTTCCATGAAGAAATCAAAAGTATAAGGACTAGTGAGATCAGTTACAAAAAATCCTCTCCTAAATCAAACGTTCACCCAACTAACCTCAAGGATACATTTGAACACTATATGAAGGAATCTTGAAAAAGACAAGCGTTCTGAATGAATGGATGAAGAAATTCATGATAAATACTTAAATAAACCTCAAAAATATGATTCTTCAATAAAGAGACTTGACAAAAATGTATATCACCTCGTTCAATTAATCTCCACACATAATCTCACTAACCAAGAATGCGCTATTAAACTTGAACCTGCTAGCGAAAAACCTATTTTGAAGGTCGAGACTTTCACAGAAAAGGTAAAAAGGCTCATTCTTAATGAAAACGGTAAGGGGGAACCAATCCATACCACATTTGTAAATACAGAACATACCCAACATCTGCAAAAACTAGTATCTCGTGAAATAAAAATCGAGGAAGTGTCTATGGTTAAATTAAACTCTCGATGCTCTGATATCCTTCAAAATGAACTTCCACCTAAAGAAAAAGACCCAGGAAGCTTCATTTTGCCTTGCGCTATTGGTACCACCACCGTAAGCAAAGCATTAGCCGATCTAGGGGCAAGCATCAGTATTATATCTTTTTCCTTGTTTAAATGGTTGGGACTTGGGAATCCTAAACCAATCGATATGGTTATAGAAATGGCTTATAGATCCATGCAATCGCCGAAGGGATTAGTTGAAAATATGCTGGTAAAAATTAATAAATTTATATATCCTGTCGATTTCATCATTCTTGATATAATTGAGGATGATAAAGTCCCAATAATCCTAGGGAGACTGGTATGTGCTTAATTACACATACCTTTGACCTTTAAAACCAGACTTAAATGACCAAAAACGTACCAAAAATACTATGTATTTGTATTTATTCACTTATATTGTGCAGGAAACGGATATTCGAGAAAAGGACGAAAAATCAAACAAAAAACAGACAAAATCGAGCACGGAATGGAAAAGCGTGGAAAAGCCAAAGTCAAATCGAAGCCAAAGTCAACAAAAGTCAAAGTCAACCCCAGAAAAGTCAAGGTCAAACCCGAAGCCGGAAATGAAGAAATGTTAAATGGGCTCACCCGTACCCATCTAATGGGCCGGGTTAGCCCATTTATACATTATATGAAGACAATAATAGCCCAAAGTTAAATATAAGCCCAAATCCCCTTTAAGTCCATACACGGCCCAATTTCAATAACAAAGGCCCAAGTATACTTAACTCTGTTAAGCCCCATTTCCCTTAACTGGCTGTTATATCACAAGGACCATGAGTGTAATAACTCTATACACCCTCAAGGGGTAAAACTGCCAAGTCCTAAACTTTCATATACACTACAAGGACGTAATTTGCAATAACAACACACAACTTGGGGGACCAATTATGCCAAACCTTCAAACTTCTACCCTGTCCAGAGTGTCCAACTCAATTCCCGCCAAAACAAACCCAACATACTATTTCATTATCCCTGTCCCCCCCCCTCCTCGTTTACTGTTCACCCTAGCCAAACCTGTCACTTTCCCCTCCTATCCCCACCCCATAAGCTGCCAAATGACAGCTTGGCAATCCTTACTCACTCTATTGGGTAAGAAAATGAAGGGATACGATTTAAAGACTTTGGCTCAAAGAAATTTGGATGGCTTAGATTGCTTCTGGCTTCTCTCTCACAAAAGAAACACATATCTTGAAGTATCTCAGCAAAGAAACACAAGCAGAGAAGACTCAAGACTAGGGTTTCAGTATAAATATCATAGTATAGTTTCTAGTTTCTTCTTGCTGAATTTTTGTGTTAAGTCAAAAGCTTGTATTCAAAAGTTTGTACAATTTTTAAATACTGCATTTTTAATATAATTGTCATTTAAATTTTTGTCTTTAAATACTTGCAATTTAATTTTCCAAGTTTATAAAATTTATGTGTTTTCTTTAAATTACTTGTCATTTACATAACCTGTCTTTTAAATACTGTATTAAGCCTTTGCATAAGCTTTTGAGACATCAAAAACTTATTTGAAAGCTTATTTACTTTTCTGTCAAAAAAGTTCAAAAATACAAAAAGAAAAATTCACAAAAAGAAAGCAAGGAGCAAGGTGTATTAAGGATGGCCTTTGATTTAGAGCTTATGGGAAGCATATAGGTTTGTTATTAAGCTTTTTGAAAGCTTATTTCATTACCATAAGCTAAGGACCCTTGTAAGTTTACTTTTTAAATTTTTGCTTATTTTCACTGTAGCATAGCTTATTTTCTACTTATTGCTTGCTTTTCTTGCTTATTCTTACTGTTTCAGGCTTATTGTCTTTCTTTGATGCTTATTTGACTTTGCTAAAGTTTTTGCCTTAAACTGTCTTGAAAGGCTTATATTCTGCTTGATTCTTATAGCTTATTCTTGTGCTTATTTTTGCTCATTCTTGCTTAATATTTGTTGCTTGTTATCTGTTTTGCCAAAACCTTGCTTAAATCTCCATAAATCAGTTTTAAAAATTGATTTAAGAATCTAAAGGGGTGTTTGGGATAGTGGGTCAAACGGGTCAAAACAGTTTTTAAAAACCAAGTGGGTCACTTGGCTAACTTTTACAAGCAATTTTAAGGTGTTTTTAATCAGCTTTTCTAAGTCTTAAGGTTTTAAAGGTTGTTTTAAGGTATTCTCTAAGTGGTCTTTGAAATTGAGGTGATAAGTCAGTTTATAATGGCTTTTTAGATTAAGGGTTTTAAAACCATCTTTTAAGAGTCATTGTAGTGTCCTTTTTATGTGTCAAATGCAGTAGATGTTAGCCTTTTAGTTTACTTTGCTTTAATCAAAAGTTGTCAAGTTTTGTTAAGTAAATTTTCATAGTTAAAACTGCCATTTTTTTTACTTTCAATTATCAAACCCTTAAACTAGTTTTTAGCTTTCAAATTTTTAAGCATAAGATCCTCTTAAGCTAGTCTCCATTTGTTTTATTTAGTTTTTTTTTAAATTGGAGCTTATTTTGTAGCTTATTTTTGAGCCTGCACTTGTCACTTTTTCCTTAAGAAAAACATAATCAGCATATGTTGATTGTGAACAGCCTTTTTCATAGTCCTTTTTATAGCTTATCTTTGTTTCAATTTTTGTTTCCTTTGCATTTTTAGATAGTCCCAAAGCTTGTCTTTAAGCTCATATGAGCCTTGTTCCCATAAGGATCCATCTTGGTGCTTATTTGTAAGCCCAAAAGTGGTCCTTTGGGCTGTTTGCATTGCAGTCTTAGCATATTAGCTTATTTGCTTATTTTTGCATTCTAGATGTTTTTCTTTGCCTAATTTTAGTCAGGTTAGCTTATTAGGAGTTAGTCATCATCTGTTAGTACTTATTATTGTTTTTGATTAGCTTATTTTGCCCCTAAAGGCTTAACAGTTAGCTTATTTTCCTTTTTAGTTTGAAATTCCAATTCTATCATTTTTAGCTTTTTCTGCTTATCTTTTTTGCCTATTTGCTTACATTTGCTTATTAGGTTTAGTGGCTTATTTGTTTTAGCTTATCTTTCATTTTCATTAGCTTATTGGTGTTCAAAAAGGCCAACAGTTAGCTATTTTTAAGTCTTAGGTGATATTTGTCAAAAAGCTAAACTGCCTTTTGTTAGATCATTTTCAAGCTTATTTTTCAGACTTATTAAAAGTTCTCTATTTTAAACTGCTTATTTTTGGGCATTTTCTTATATGTTTAAAAAAAAGGAAAAAAAAATCTTTTTCACAAAGATGAGGCACAAGGTTCGACCTGTGATCCTCCCCTTTACACACCACACACACACACACATCTCACATCAATACCACACACTAACCATCTAGCCCTTGGGACCACATTTTCACCTTGAGTGTTATTGCACAAACAAGTCCATTTTAAGGTCTTTTTAGTCCAAACAACCATTTGACTGTTTAAGCTTATTTCTGGCTTATTAGATAAGCCATTTTTCTCCCTTTTATTTTTCGTGCATCCAGCATACTTTTATCTACTTTCTATAATTTTTTCATATTTTTCCTATTTTGTTTACTATTTTTAATCATTTTTTCTTTTTAAAATCGTTTTTAATTCATAATAAATTATTAAAAAGTCAAAAAAATATAATTCTTTTTTTCAAAATTTTCTTTTATCACTTAGGACTTAGGAAATTAATTTTGCATCCGTAGGGTTAAAATTTCAAAATTTCATTTTTTAAAGAACGGGTTTCAAACCCCGTTCTCGTTTTCTTCGTTTTTTCACTTTAAAAGCTTTCGTATTAGGATTTTCTTTAATTTTCCTTTTAGTTTAGTCATTTAGGATTAGGAAAACTTAAAAATCATTTTAGGATATAAATATGTGATAATTTAGTTTTTTTTTTAAACCGCGTTTTTAGGATTCCCGTTAACGTTTTAGGATTTAACTTTTTAGCTTTCGTTTTTAGGTTTCCCTTAATCGTTTTTGCATTTTAATTGTAGAATTATTAATCCAATCCCAAATCAAAAAAAATCATTAACCATTTAAATTACGCGATCACAAACGTCTTCGATTTTCAATTTGCACCTCGTTGGGAGAACAACCCGGAGGATTTTTTATTTTTCCTTTGGTCAAAAGGAATTTTCTTTGAATCTTTCGGAATACTTATCGTACTATAATTGAATTATAATCTTGAAATTATCCTTATATATTTATTATATTTATTATAATTTATATATACAAAAAGGTTAGTTTTAAAAGGTTATCATTTTGGCGCCGTTGCCGGGGAGGTGTGTACGATTTTCGTGTTCCGTTTGAAGATTAGTGTTGAATTTGTGAATATTTTAAAAAAATCCAAAAATATTTTATTTTTCCAATTTTGTGAATATCAATTAATTAACAATACCAAATAAGTTCCCAATCAAAGATTCAAAACTTGCCTTTGTGTCACTTGCCAAGTACGGCTCACCTTTGGAAGTTTAACAAACTCTAAGAGGGGTATAAGGAGGGTTGTTCCGAGGAACTACGACCCGAAAGGAGAAGGTTTTTAATAGCTTCGCGCTTTCCCGCTCCTCCGCTCCTTTGTGCGTTTTTCTTTTAAAGAGCTACCGTGAAGCAAGTTGATTATTGGTTTAAGTTCTTCGGTCTAATTAAAATAAATTGTTAATTAATTATTGAAAAACCAAAAAATAATCTCCTTTAACCTCTTTGCCATTTAATTCTTCTTCCTATCCCTCTTAATTGTTTAATTCTTATGGCATCATTCAATCAACGTCATTGTTTTCATTGTAAAGATTCGTTAGAAGAACATGAACGTTGTCAATGGTGTACTTGCAAGAGGTGTTGGTCTGGTCTTAGTAAAGGATTTTGCCACATTTGTAATGAATATTCATCAATTGATGACTCTAATCTAAATTCTTTCATTGATTCTCCAAAGGTTTTCAACCCACCTCCGCAACCCCTAACTCATTCCATTGAGTCTTTGAATGCAAATCCTAACTTTGATAACACACCTCAAGAACAAAGTTCCCACTATCAAGACCCTAGTGAAAATTTTGCACAAAATTTTTCACAATGTCCTCCACAAATCAACCAAAATTTTTGTTACGGATGTGGGGATTCATTAGACGATTTCTTTTGTCAACGATGTACTTGTAAGTTTTGTGGGAACGGTGCTCATTATGGTTACGATTGTCCACCTCAAGTCCCGTTTGTCTACAATCAGGACCCGTGTTTCAATCAAAACTATGATAATTTTCCACAAACTTCACCAAGTTTTCAACAACAATATATTTTTTGTACCCGCTGTGGGGGCCCGCATGAGACTTGTCAATGTGATCAATTGCAAGCCCCTGATTCAAGAGGTTATTGATTGGAATTAAGGGCATGCAAAGTAGAGCAGTGGGGATTGGGATTTGGGGAGGTCTAACTTAAAGAATCGTTAATAAACAAAAGTGCTTGTCGGAAGACAACCCGTCTTTTTATCATTAAATTTAATTTTCCGCATATTAGTTGGTTTGCTTGTTTTACTTTGTTTTGCAGGTTCCAGCAGTTAGGAAGCTATATTTCTTGCATCGTACTAGCCTCCTCTGAAATTAAATGTGGTAGATTTGCTGATTCTCGCTGCAGTTTACAGGTAACATACATGGTTACGCCGTAACCGATTCAACTACGACGTAAACCTTATTATAGTTACGCCGCAAACGTATAAAACAAAAATCTTAAAAAACATATACCACAGGTATTACCGACGTATCCACCTGAGTACGCGGTAAAAACCTTTACGAGAAAACCTTGAATAAGTTTTAAAAACATTTCTAACACTTGTATATCTACTGAAACGTTATAACTATCAAGCTTTGTGGGGTTGTTTTCTGGAAACCCCTCACGATACTTCACTCGGTAAACCTATTGGTGCACAACACAGTGGTTTTTAAAAGGCTATGGTCAATATGCTAATGCATACGTGATTCCTACGAAATTGGATGTTAGCTTTGTATGTTTGATATACTTTCCCTATTGAACGATTTTATCTGCTATTTGTTTGTTTTAGTGATCACAGGGGAAAATGAGCTTTGATCACGATGGAAATTTTCTAGATTTCTCCACCGGCTTATTACATTTCACATATTCAGAAGCAATGCTCAAGGGAGTTTCTTGTTCAAATTCTACTCTAATGTTTTTTTCATTTCATTTTAAATGTACAATTGGGACATTGTCTCACAAAACATGTGACGGGGGTGTGAAGTAGAATATCACTTGACCTATTCTTGTTGCCTTTGATTTTCTAGTTTTCTTTGAAAAATGGTGCCGATTTTAAAATTTTTGACATATTTTTCTTACTAAACTAGAATTAATCTTTGCCGAATGCACATTACCCTTTATCATTACTTGGTGAGGTTTAAGCCTTATGTTCCTTTTTCATTTCATTATAAAAAAAATCCATCAAAATATTGAGTATGCCGGTAGTATTGTAGACTTTAGAACTTAGCATGTACATCATTTCGAGACCTAATTGATTAGCAGGAATAGATGGTTCAAGAAGGCAACATTTAGGAATTCACCCAAATAAGCCTATATGTATGTGTTTATCGACTTGTTACACTAACTTGTCGACCTCCCGTGTTAAAAACCCTCTTGTTGCACTCATCATTAGTGCAAAATACCCCTAGATCACCCTTGTTTAGCCAATCTATGTTTTCACCCAATACTATATGTTTCGTTACACCATTTCGCCTTAGCCAACCTTGTAGTCTATAATTATCCTTGTGTTGAAATTTCTAGCTACCTAAGTCTATGGTTCAGGAATATGGTTCGAAGATTGGCACTTTCATTGATGACAAATTATTTTGATCATAGAAGACCCCCAGTATTGTCACTTTCGATACTGTTTATCTCAAGTGGGGGGATAGGTTATGTCCAAGAGTATAATAAAAATAAATAAGAAAAAGAAAAAGGTGGTGCAACTATAAGCCACCTAATGTGATTATTCCTAAGGTTGGTTACTGTTGACATCAAATAACGTCACTTTATTATATCATTTATCCCATCTATTTTGCTCACTTTTATATAATTATTGCATTATTTGGTACTTAATTGCTTTAAAGTTGATAAATGCAGTAATTCAGGAGTGTTTTGTAAAGATAAGCTAAAAGGCGCATAATTTTGAGCTAAAACGAAGATATTTGAAGAATGCTGATTTCTGACCAATTCGATGTATCCAACAAAAGAGATACGGCGTATCAGCACCAAGACTTCAAAAGAAAACGCGTTTGACCAATTCCTAATACGGCGTATCCCTTCTGTCTACATACGCCGTATCTATGAAGATAACTATTCAAAGATACAGTAATAAATGTAAATTGGGAATGATATAACTGATTGATTGAGAATGTAGCTCGCACTCCAAGGAATCCAACCCTATACGCCGTATCATTCAAGAAGCATACACCGTATCTAAAGACTTTGAAGAACTCAATACCATTGCTTGACTTTAAAGAATACGCCGTATATATGCGTATATGATACTTTGGTCAAAAATCAAGAAAAAACACATTTTTAGCGGATATGGCGTATCCATAGATATGGCGTATCCAAAAAGTAGATATGGCGTTTCTAACGCATAGTTGGTGGAGACATTATGTACTTTCCAAACTTATGTTAGAATACAGTGCTATACAGTGCTATTGAGAAGGATCACCCTAAAAATGAAACACTTAGACTAGTTTGGGAGTTGAGTGATTTTTGATTCCCTTTTCGTAATGTGTTCAGCTTTGATGTTTTCTAGCATAAGTAAATTATGAATTCATTTCTCCGATTTTAAATTCTGGTAAACTCTTTATAAAGTATCCTAACCCGTCTACTTTTGAGGTCAAGTAAAATCAATTTGGGATATTTGAATAACACAACTACTTAATACTTTTTGGCATCAAATTCCCTATCAAAATGCTTGTAATTATCTTCATAAATATAAATGCTAAAAAAGAAAGCTTAATCACTTAATTTTTATTTCAGAAGAAACCGACATTTGTAACAAGAAAACATGGGATTTGGAAACACAAAATGACAAATTATGGATTTATTAGACTTTTTTACGCAATAAACCACCCCCAAAGATTACGCCGTAGACATAATTAAAGCAAGAAATGGTTCCAATCACTAAGTTTTCGGTGTAATCACTTACAACAAAGTTTACGCCGTAACACATTCCGTCAATATGGAATGTATGAGTCATCCAGTTCGCTTTAACGCCGTAACAATACATTGAAGTTATGTCTTAATATCAATTTTGCCTACGTAAGGAAGCCCCACGTCGCATGATAACGGATCGTAACCATACACAAAGGTTATGCGGTAACAAGTTCGAAGTATAAAAAAGAGCCCTCATTCTGCATATTCATGATCACCAATTCTACTACTCATCAAGGGGCAACAAGCTTCCAAAAGGTCAAAGAAATCCATCTGAAGTCGAAGGGGATAAAATCACTTTACTTACTTTTGTACTTAAACATTCATAAACAAATCCTGTAGAAATAAGCTTTCGATCAATGAATCCTCAATTATTTCTTATTGTTCTGATACCATGGAGTAGCTAAGCACTTTCTAGTGCTGCCTATATTGTAATTACTAGTGTATATGATATAATGTATTCTTGTGTTTAATTATCGTTTTATTAGATATCCTTATAACTTGTCATAGATCCCTGCATTTTGGCAATATTGAAAGGTAGTTTTGATCCGGTTAGTCCTTTTATTAGGCAAACCACTAAACTTAGGATTACAAAGGTACTAGGATAAGTTAGAATCTATCCTAGTGTAGGAATTGACCCGATCACTGCTTGAATTGCCCTAAATACTTTAAGAAGCGCAGGAACTCTTAGAGAAGTTAATAATCTAGGTTAGGTTATAGAAAATTTCTTTTTGATGGTTTACTCAAACTAGCGACAACCTATGATAACCTTAACATACGAGACTTTGAGCAATTGGGATCCATGGAATTAAAAGGACAGAACCTCGACACGTCAATTTCGGATCTATAAAAATTTAGAACACAAATAAAAGTTTCTTAGACTTTGGAATAGGAAACATGTCATATACAGTAAGTAATAAATTAACTAGTTGACAATGCTTTTCCTCCCCTATAGTCTTTCTTCTCAATTTACTTTTTTTCCAGCATTTACTACTTGCCTTAATTCTCAAAATTAGTTCAAAACCATTTTCAAGCCTATGACATTTCAAATTATAACTAATATAAACTTAGCTCTTGAGAAGACCTCGTATTTACCGATCCTACATTACATACGACCGGGTCCGTTAGTGCATGTAGACATCGATGACGAGGTTTATTAATTCAAAAACTATTAAATTCTTTAAAAAGAAAAACCGCATCACCCTTCATGCAGCAACTCATCATCATTCCTCTCCACATACACATCATCATACAATTCCTCATTAATACATACATATTCTTCATCATCTACATCATGTGTATAATCATCTGTAGGTACATAATCATGAGGAGTATGTACGAACTCATCTTATTGTGTTTCTTCTTCATCATTTGTTCTATTGAGATCAATGCTTTTGTCATCATCCGACTCAGTTCTTTCATCATCATTTTCACTATTACCTCAAGACTCATTTTCACTATCTTGATCTGATGACATAACTTCTGACACATCGGGAACCTCTGGTCTTGAACCAGCTCCTTCACTTGTTCAAACAGACTGCCTTTTGGCTCATAAGAAACCTCTGGTTGAGAACCCATCTCCATCATTGAGCACCAGCCTATGTTGAAAGCGAGTTTCCCCCGTTTGCTTTTCTAATACCTATTTTCATTTGAACCCTCACACAAGTTAAAGTCAGCTTCCGAAAGCAGATTAATACATTATAGCATTGAGCCTTGAACCGTTACATTGCCTTTACGAAAACAAGAGTATCTTAAATGAACAACAACAGTAGCTTTATTCTTCCATTAAACCTTTTAGCAGGTTCAGGGACCAGAGTCATCTGATGCAGTGTCCTGAGCTTGAGCCTTCTTTTGTTGATAGCAGCTTTTTAGATCCTTTTTTTTGGCTTTCTTCGGAATGGCTAAACATTGGCGTAGGCCAAAAAAAGTCGTGTAGGATGTAGACTCCTTATCTCCTTTTATCACACCATGTTATTCTTGAATCGTCTGCATAACACTTGATTATCTTCATTCTAGAAACAAACTTCGAGTCTGCCCATAACACTCTCATCTTTTGATAGTATGCATGAACAAACTATTTCTTTAAGGAAAAGTTATTGGTCCTTTGATATTAAGTGTTAGAATGATTACCTTGGTGAACCAGGGGTAGGGCATTATTCTCGTCTTGTGGCAGTTGGTATGCTATTTCAATCAAGTGACATTATGTCCTTCCTAAAATTAACCACAATAAAGTTTACATTCTTCTTGTGGTATAGTTCCCTATAGATTATAGAGCTCTCGATAATATGAGTTGATTCCCACTGAGGTTTTCCAGAGAGAACACCTATTGATAAAAGAGGGCAAATGTATCTCGCCATGGTTGACACTATGTGATCACTATACAACTCATAATTTGATTCTAGGCTACTCCTTTGAAACCAACTTTCTTTGATGAAAGAGACCAGTTTCTTCATGAGAAGGTGGTTTAACAAATTTCTTCTTGTATAGTCTAGTACAAAGTCTGGAGATTTTCATGAAAGACTTCATACTTCTACTATGTAAACTTGTTATCCAGGTTAAACTTGTAAGATAAGAGTCTTGATCTTAGAGATGTGAACGAAAATTGTGAATTAGATCTCAGGGACATCAGCAATGATTAAGAAGGCATTGTAGCAAGGAGAAAGCTTGAGTGTGTCCAAAATAACTTGATAAGTGGCTTCTTTCTGTGTCTTGGACGGATCAATCCTCATGTCGGACTTGCTGATCACAACACGATCATTCTTTGAAACTAATGCTTCGTCGAAGGCAACTTGTGCAGCAATGAGTGGATTCCTGATGCTGCTAGAAGTAGTCTAATATAGTTTATATATAATAGTAACAATACACGTATTACTGATTATGCACTTTGGTTCATGTAAATGTGATAGATTAAGATGTAAGATTAGATAGT
The DNA here is from genome assembly GCA_026074375.1 of Tanacetum coccineum. Classification (NCBI taxonomy): domain Eukaryota; kingdom Viridiplantae; phylum Streptophyta; class Magnoliopsida; order Asterales; family Asteraceae; genus Tanacetum; species Tanacetum coccineum. Next base: position 27,030 of record BQNB010001246.1, read on the forward strand.
TAATTAGGAGGAATTTGCACTCCATTTTTAATTTAAACGAGATTTTGGAAGTCACCTATAGTCACATCGTCCAAATTTTCACCTTAGAAACGTAGATGGACCCAAATGATGTCAACCTAGTAAACATCAATCAACCGCAATCCTTGTCAAACTCAAGTCAAAACAAAAATCAATCACACTAAATTAGTTACACGAACACTTACAAAAATCAGTTAATATAACATGTTGTATAAATCGGTTGCTTTATATGTGCATAAATCGATTTGCATTAGAAACTACATAAATCGGTTACTTGACTAAGTGCATAAATCGGTTTATATTAGAAACTGCATAAATCGGTTAAGCTTATGTTGTGCATAAATTAGTTACTTAGAAAACTGCATAAATCGGTTGTCCTTGTGATGTGCATAAATCGGTTAGACTATGGATTTCCATAATTGTTAGGCGAATGTCGACATAAAAGGCGAAACTTAATAGTGCATAAGACCGGATAGATTTAAAAAAACACCACTCGTTAAACAAAGTTTTCCTCTACAATATTCCAAGTTATATCCATAACTAACACTAAACCATTTAACCAAATTTTATCATCAATAACACCAATTTTAGCAACTTTTCGACCATACATTAAGCACATAAGCCACAAAATATAAACCAAGCGATTCTAGCACCTCATAATCCATCCAAACATGATTCCTAGCATACTCAAACTATTTCTAAGATCATTAGAACAGATTTATCCATCAAGAACACCATTTAAGCCACTTTTTGAGCAAGAACATAAATTTAAGCCACAAAATTCTTGTGTTGTAGTTCTACCATGTTTAAACACACTCTAAGCATACAAGCCAACTAACAAATACTTTTAAACACAACCCTACTAACAGTTACACGTTCTTGACATTTTCCCTAATTTTCTCGAACAAAGAATCATCAAGAACACTACCATATGTTAACCCCATTAAAAGCTGTTACAAGCAATGTTCTATACCCCTTAAACATCAAACCCCCAATCAATAATGACCAAAAACAACACCTTGTTTATTTTTGAAGAACCCTAGATATAGGGTATCGGTCCAATAAGTGGAGAATTTAACTAATTCCTTGATAATAGTGAGGTGTTGGGGATGAATTTAAATATATTGTAACACTGACCGTAAGTGAATTGAAACGGTTTTTGTTGGATTCTTTGAAATGCCGATTCTGCAAGAAGAAGGAAATAATAAAATGGTTTGTTTGGATGTGTGTGTTTAATAAAACGGTGGTGGGTGTTTTTGATTTAAAACTTTTAGTATTTTGGAAAAAAAATGCCGCCAAAGGTTTATACTACCTGCATTTTCTTATAACTATTTCCCAAGCAAAACCTATTTATACTTTGACAACATTTAGTCCCTATAGTATTATAAAAACCTAGTCCCTGTAAGAGCTTTTTATTTGCAAATTAAATCCCAAAATGTTATAAACACAAAAATATAAAGCCCCAAATGAGTTAAAATTAATTAACTCCCAAATAAGTATAATCTGATTATGGTCCTAAAACCTTTTTCTTTCATTTATTGTTTAATGTTGTAGAAGATAATTTGACATTTTCTCCCCCCTCAAACAATGACCCGTTTTCTATTTAAAGAGTTGTAGTCATTGTTTGAGTGGTCAAATTGTCTTTGAAAATGATTTTCTGATGAAACACTGAGATGATTACTAGTTTTAAATCAACACCATTAAAAATAAGATTTCTCTTATTTTGATAAATAAATGCACTAACACGTACACTTATTGAATAGAAAGCCCGGTTGTGTGCAAAGTATAACACAAGCCATTATATGAATATTAAGTAATCCATACCCAGAAATTTAAGGCTAGTTGTGAGGCTCAAGTGTTTTTCTTTTGGGCTGAATACTTGCCTTTAGTTTAAAGAATGGGTCGCAGTCGAAATAACTGCAAGCCAATGTGAACATAGTTTTGAAATATTTTAGAACTTCTGCTTCGAACATTTATTTACAGCTTTCGGTATCATTATTGAATGACCTTTCTAAAAGCCGTAATATAATCGATTTTCAAAAGACATTCAATGAAAAACATATTTTAGGTTTTCTCCTTAGTACTTTATCTTTTTTGTAATTGATTTTTTGGTTTATATTTTTCCTATTTTCTTTTAGTAAAAAATTATAAAAGTGAAAAATCTAATTAGAATTTTCCTGGTTTTCTTATTTACAACAATAATAACAAATAGGATAGATAGCAGCTACCCACCATTAAATCGTCCTCTTCAACTGGCCAGACTTTTCAGCGTTCAGGAGACATACTTCCTCATTCTAATCTGTTGATAAGAAATTTAAGTCTTTCTCATCCCAATGCCTTGGTAAAGATATCTGCCAGCTGATATTCTGTTTTGACAAAGTATAGTTCAACCATCCCATTTTCCACTTGCTCCTTGATAAAATGATATCTGATGTCAATAATGCTTGAAACAATTAAGTGGGTACATTGTTACAATATAAGGCAATGGCACTTTTGTTATCGCAGTACAGACCAGCATTAAACCGGATTTAATATGGCTAATATAGTTTTCTATCATTTGGCTTGTACCGCTTTTCTATCTTCTAATCTTTATCTTTTATGTTTATTGTGTATTGAATTGGTATTTGTCATCACCAAACCTGTGCCAGTCTCTCAGGCTGAACCCCTATTTAATTAAACAACGTACATAGCATAGGTTTAACAAGTAAATAGACTAATTAAAATACTAATAGAATATAGGATTAAATTTCCACTCTTAGTGTTCGACACCCTACTTACCGCAAACTCTATCTTGACTGGGTACACTGCTTGTTAAAGTGTTGTTTTAGGTTTGTCGGCTAAATATAAATGTAAAACTTGATATTTAAATAATTGACCCTACACGACAGCACATCATGGATCTGCATCTAGTTTGAATTTCTCCACCATGGGAGTATCCACTAGGTCACTGGTTTTCATACCATACTATTTAATTATCTCAAGAGCATATTTAGATTGGTTAAAAAAGATGCCTCTGGGATTTTGAGAAATTTGAAGTCCAAGAAAGAAAGACATTTTGCCTATCATCGACATCTAAAATTTTGAACACATTATTTCAAAAAATGTTTCACATAGTACAGGATCAGTTGAAGAAAAAATTATGTCATCTACATAGATTTGTACCAGTAAGATGTCTTTGCCTTCTTTCTGAGTGAATAATTTTGGATCAACAGCACCTTTGGAGAACTTTTGGGAGAGTAGAAACGATGATAACAAATCATACCAAGCCCGTGAAGCCTGCTTTAGCTCGTAAAGAGCTTTCTTCAACTTGTATACATGGTAGGGATCATCTTGATCTACAAATCTATTTGGTTACTAACGTAGACCTCTTTACGTAGTATACCGTTTAAGAACGCAGTCTTGACATCTATTTGATAGTCTGTCATGTTTTTGTGAGCGGCATATGTAATAAAGATTCTTATGGCCTCTAGTCGAGCAACCGGTGCAAAAGATTCTTCAAATTCGATCCCTTCCTCTTGACGATATTCCCTTGCTACCGACCTAACCTTGTTTTTCAAAACACCTCCCAGTTCGTCTAATTTAACCTTAAAGATCCACTTCTAAATGATAATCATGACACGATCTGGACGAGGAACGATCTCCCATACTTTAAGTCATTGGAACTCATTTAGTTCTTCTTGCATGGCTTTGATCCAATAGGCTTCCTTCAAAGCTTCTTTATAATTCTTTGGTCTAACGGAAGTAAGGAAACATTAAACTAGCAAAACAGGGCTTCGTTTTGTAGTTGATATCTTGTAGAGACGGGTTGTGAGGGATTCCAATGACATTATCCAACGGATGATCCTTGGTCCATTTACTAAGATGTTTAGGTGGTTGATTGACTGAGGGCATAATTGTTGGAATAACATCCCTTGAAGAAGATTCTTCATAATTTAGTTCTGGAATTGAAACACCAAAGAAGGGATCGTTATCTAAATGTGCAACTTCAATATCGTGAAAATGTTCTACAAAACCGGAAGGAATAACTAGAGATTGTGTTTCTTAAGGAGTTTGAGAAGTACTTGGAGATGGTGCATCTTGATCAACTGGAGCTGAGGAAGGTGAACCGGTTGAATTAGTAGGAACTAGAGCAACAACTACAGGAACTGGAGAAGCAACACTTGGTAGAGGAGAGAAGTATTCATCAAATATTGGTTGAAATAAAATATCTCAGTCCTTCTTAGTTGGTGGTATATACAGTGTTGGAGAAGGAGGATTTGGCATGAGTCATGAACTCATTGTTCCATGAGTCAATAATTAAGGCGTGGGTCCTGAACTAAACTGTTCAGAAGCCATTTGACCATTTGATACACATTGAGAGACCAAGTTAAACCGTATTGATCACATTTTATTTACTAATCTCCCCTTAAAAATTGCATATCTGATTGCCATTTTTGTTGAACAAGTGAATTAAAATACAAGCTAATGTACGTTGATCCACTTGATGAACTATTCTTTTCTTTGAGGAGCGGGGCCTGAAGTGTTGTCTACAGACACCATCATTCTTGTTCATCAGATTTGAATTCCTTAATCCCCTGGTGTTTGAGATATTAGTCTTTTTAGCAACCAAACTTTGAGTCTTTCCTTTTTAGGATTGAAGGATGTACATGCACTTAAGTTAAGAGTACTTGCACTAACATTACAGGTTTGTTCGCATTCATGTAGGTTAGTAATATCTTCATTTGAACCATTTAGGGGTTCACTGGCAACCTTGGTTGTACTAGAGGTGAATATCTTTCCAGTTGGAACCCACCTAAGACTAACAGTGTTGAAAATTCTACTCGTGGGTTTCCACCTAAGACATGATCTATGAGATGTTTTCTCATCCACATCGGAAGACTTATTGGGAGAAAACCTATGTCCTGTCAAGATCTGTCGTATAAGTGTTTGAGTATAACTTTTCTATTCTACGGGTTTGTTCCTATTTCTAGTCTTAGGAGATTGAACCTTAACGCGATAGTTCACCTCTTTTAGGAATTTTGTTACGCATTAATCATGATTTGCATTAATGACACAAATCTAACAAGTCGAACAAACAAAGTTTTTGGAGTCTAAAAATAAACTAGGATTCCTAGAGTGATTTGCTTTTTGCACAGCTTTTAACGTTAGATCACTACTCTTAGACATTTGATTATTGCTCCTAAGTTTTGGTATACAAGCATTAGGAGTGTGATGTGTTCTAGTATAAGGCATTTCCCTAGGTTTAAGATTTGTATTTTTGTCTTATGTCTTTTTCTTCGCTTCCTCTAGATAGTAATTATGAGCTATGTCATTTGACCCATACGATTCCTTAGAACTATTCCTAGATGAGCCAAATGCAATCACATGGGATGAGGTTTTACAAACACAGATTCTTTAACTTTAGGCAAATAATGAGGAGTGACTGGTTTTGGCAAATCATTATTCACATCAACTTGGGTGGCAAACCGTGGTTTTGAAAATTTTGGTCGTTCAGATTGAAACGCATTCGGTTGTCTAACAACAGGTTGGTTTTTGAGTGGTTGTAAAACCGGTTTCCCCAATATTGATGGTTTTGCAAACTTAGTATCCACGCTATTTCCTTTTAACTTTCTTAATTCATTTTTCAATGCTGCATTCGCAAAAACCTTTTCCTGAATCTGAGCTTTTAAATTAGCATTTTCAATAGTCTTACTATTTACTTGAGCAATTAGTGAGTCATTATGGTCTTTCGTCGGAACTCGTTTCTTTTTTATAGGATCATAAAGATCTTTGTAAGTCTGTTTCAAATGCTCATTTTCCTTATTTAACTACTCATTCTCTGCAAGTAATTTAGCCCCATTATGTTCCAATTCGATGTTAATCTTGGCTTTATTACTTGTTTCATTTAAAATTTGACCATGTTGCCCAAATTTTAAAGCTTGATTTTGATATTTAAGTTCCAAATTAACACAATGTGCTTCCATTCTTTAAAAACCTTTTTGAAATCGGGCAACGGTCTTTTGAGAGAAATATTTTCAGACTCGAGAGATTGGTATGATTGTTCACTTGTGTTAGGTTGAGTTAATGTATCAAGTAAAGGACTTGTATCTTGACATTTTTTAGCATTTTGGTTAATATCTCTTCCCCTATTACTCATATTTGTTGAATCATGATTGGTATTGCTATCAACCTTTTCCAACAGATATGTTTCATGAATGGGTTTAGATTGCTTAGTATGTTGTTGTTCATTAGCAAGTACATTATTTTGAGCAGTCAATTGTACCTCAACTAATGGCTCTTGGTCATTTACTGGTCTGATATCTCCATCCACAACATGTGTGGTATAATTCTCTGATCTGCTGCTTGTATCCTGCTTGTCTGACTTCGTCCCACTGCTTTTTGTAACAACCAACCCAGCATCTAATGCTTTACCCATATCAACCTTTCCCTCTTGCATCTGCATCTAAGTTTTATTCACTGATTTGCTGAGTGAATTCTTTGAGTTGTTGTTTTCTGACTCTATCGTACTGCTTTATATGACAACTAAACTAGTATCCACAGCTTGAACCGGATTGACCTGAACATCTTTTGACTGTAGTTTAAAACACAAAAGAATCATTACCCTCTTGACTTCAGAAACCGTAGAGGAGATGAAGCAAGAATCAAGAACACTTGGTATAATCAAGGTCTTGTGAATGAATGTCATCAAAGAACTTTGAAGATTTTGCTTAGACTGTGAAGTATCTTTGTCTTGGAATACCAATTGTTAGTATAGATTCAATTGTTAGCTCTGATACCAATTGTTAGTATAGATTCACCCTTTGAACAATGATCCGGAGGCTTGGTAAAATGGAAAAGAAAAGTATCCATAGTATTAGAGAGAAAAGAGAAGAGATAGAAAAAAGAAGAAGAAGGAGTGTTTGTGTATGTGTGTGGTTTAATAGAGAAAAAGGAACCACACACACACTCACACTTTACAATGTGAACTCCTACCCCTCCATGGAAGTATGGAGGGAGTATTTATAGTCCCGATATCGACTAGCTAAACTAACCCGACTCGACTATAAATGATAAATGTAATTCCGGATTAGTCACCATATTTTAGGGCTAACAAAAACTTTTATCAATTTCATGTTTATGAAGTATTTCTGCATTCAACTATTTTCCAGTCTTCTTTAGTGCACTAACTTCATTTTCTTTCATCCGTAATGCATCGTATTTATTTACACTTTTATCAATGAAATCTTCAAGTATGTCCATGTTCTCGAGTAAATCACGTCTGTAGGTTTCAGGTTCGCAATACGTGTAATCTTTGAAATCTTGTTGCCAACATTGATGTAGATGATCTGAAGAATTTACCGCTTGTAAGGCAAAAAATTCTTTGAACTGTGTTCGGAGTACTTCAAGACAATTCTTTGCACTAACCTCATGAAGATTTTCTCTTTCAAATTATAGCCTTAGCTGATCCAAATTATGGAACATCTTCAATCTAAAAGTCTGATGCTCTTCACCGAAGAATGTGTAAAATGCAGGTTTAAATACATCAACATCATGAGACAAATTGTTGTGATAGAGATCACTAAGATGTATCTCGAGTTGTTCAAACCATGTCATGCATATGGAGTGCAATTATTTTACAACCATTTGCGTCTGTTGCAGCTCTCTCTCTTGTGAATTTGAATTTGAGTATTCCATTAAAATTTGATATGTGAAATGAAATTAATGATCTTACGTAGATTAAGTGATGTTGTTGTGGTTTGTTAAACTTGATTTTCTTTGGTAACGTTTGCTTGATTAACTTAAACTGTAGCTTTAAAGGAATAATGGTGAAAATAGTTTGTTAACGAAGGACGAACGGTGAAAACTCTTTTAAAACTTAAAATTAACTAACTAAAAAAATTTAGAAAAATAAAAGACTAAAAGTAAAATGTTTAAAAAATTAAAGTTAAGATTAAACTTGTCGTAAAACCTAAGGGCTAATAGTAAATATTGTTTATTACCTAAGGTCTAAACATAAAACTTTTGAAAACTAAAAAATAAAGTTGTAAACGTAATAAACTTAAATGTTAAATGTGTAAAATCTTAATTTTAAACACTATTAAAAAAATAAAAACATTCATGCACGTTATGTATTACTGTTCTTCTTCTTCCTTGTGTTAAATACATATGGTTTATGATGAAGGTTTCGATTCGGAATGATTCAACAAAAATTAAACACGTCACGATGATCGTGGGAGGATCGCAATGCTACCCGCGAACGACGAAGCTCAAAACCAAAAACCTGTAACTTAAACGTTTAAACTTTCAAATTTGTTACACGTTTTCTTCCAAGTGCATATTTCGCACACTTTATGAAACATATTTCGCACAATTAAGACTTTGCTTATTTTGCACAACCTATGAAAATATTTAGCAGTGTAGGTTTAGATTGCTTATTTCGCAGTAGTTAAAGAAGGTACTTATTCCGCAGAGATTCCAATTACACAACCCGCAGAAATATGAATGGTATAAACCACAGGATGCTTGTATTGCTTATTCCGCAGAGTTAATGAAAAATTAGGAGAGTTTTATTTCGCAATATGACTTAAATTGCAGAAAGTTAACACCTGTTTACATAAACCGCAGAAGTAGTAATGACATAAATCGCAAGATGCAAAAAAATAATACTTATTCCGCAGCGTTCTTAACTTATTATGCAATGTTCATCATAAGTATCTTATTTCACAGTATTCAAAGTATAAGCCCATATTTTAAGTCTCCAAATAAGCTGTTTCTTGTCTCTTTGAAAAACCTTGTCTTTTTCTTATGTTAAACCACATGAACAGAAATAAGCTCTAAAAAGCCTTTTGAAGATAAGTTAAACCAACAGACACAGATCCAATGTTTTAGGATCTTGTCTCTTGTACCTTTTTTGATCAAGCCACAGTATAGAGAAAGCAACAAGAAAATAAGCTCTAAAAGAAGTTTCTTAGAACAAATAAGCTATGAAAACCTTACTACACCTAAGCTACACAAGATTTGAAAGTGAATGATTAAAGCTTTTGTTAAGTTTTGAAACGAAAAACAACCTAATAACTATCAATATAAGCCGTGACTTATAAGGTGTAAATAAGCTAGTATAAGCTGTGTAAATTACAAATAAGTCACGTGTAAGATTAACCAATAAGCTAGAAAACTAGTCGAGAACCAAAGCATAAATCAAAATATTAAAGAAAAGTAAGACACGTTATGTTTTAAACTAAAAAAAACTAAAAGCCTAATGCAATAACCAAACCTCACAACGGTGGCCCAAGATTTCTAAAAAACATAAGCTTAGAATAATAAGTTTTAAGACATAGGTAGAAACTGTTTGAAGAATATAAGCAAAACCAAATAAACCGCCACCTAAATAAGCCCAAATAAGCTCCAAAATAAGCTAAATAATAAGCCACAAACATATCACAATCCACCCCATGGCTCTTGATACCAATTGTAGGTTTCTATAATACTTCACACACACAATATCTTAGGGAGAGAAAGTTAGAGAGAGAATGGATGGAGAGCTCGTAGAAAAAAACACACATATGCTATATGAGAAATGAACTAACCAACACCATCTCCATATGTGGAGAGGGTTTAAATACTTCCAAGGTATGGGCTAGGCCGGCCTTTCCTTGGGCTTTCTATAACTCGGCCCGGTTAGCTTCCTAAGTATTACATATTATAGACTACGAGCTAATTAAGTAAATACGTGGAGTAACCGATTCTTTTTTGGATTCCTAACAGGCCTATTCATAAACTTATACTTAAAAGCAAGTTAGCAACCCTGATTATTTTATCATCATGAAAGATTGGTCAAAGTAAACCTAATAGGGGTTTTTAATTAACAATACTTGTATAGTTTGTTCACAAAAGGAAGTTTTTGGTCAAAAATGCTAGATCAAATAAGTTCTCTTTAGTCTAGGTCAAGATTAGGGTTCATACTTAATTTAAGCGTCTGTTTTTAAAATGGAAATAAATGATGAATTGATGTCTATTAAGCATTGGCTAATGGGCATTGCCTATAGAAAATAAAAGAAAAAGTAAAAAAGGTTAAAAAAGTAAGGTATAGAGTGATGGGCATTAAACTAAGTACCGTTATATATATGTGTGTTGCCTATCCCATCTAGATGACTCTATCTCAATATAGAATTTGGATTTGAATAAACCTTGGATTTATTATTTGTGTACTTTCGAGAAGAGAGTATGTATAGTTTTTTTAATAGGACACCTGCTTAAACACTTCAGGTTATGTTGTCAACACTTTCATCCTTGTATCAATTTGATAGGAAAATAATGTGACTATCTTGATTATAAAAACTAGTTTGTTAACTGATGACGTATAGTACGAATAACAGGCTTATTGGGCTTAAATCGTACTATACTTATTTGGGCCCAGGCCCAACACAATAAAACATACGAGCTGCCACTAAGCCCAGATATAAGCTGGATGTGGCTCGGATGTCTCAAGACACACACAGATGGAATACTTTCGCAATACGTATGCCGAAGGTGATCTGTGTCTCCAACCACGATTACAAGCGGATCTTTGCCCGACAAGGGTCCCACTCTGGCTACTAACAATCATAAGCGAGATAATATGAAAACCTAGTATTGGGTTCATCTATAAAAGGGGGTCTCTGACACCCCAAAAGGTACGATTTACTGACTCACATTTACATACCCATACTCTGACATTCTCTGACAACATGATTTCTTACTCTCACGTCGGAGCTTAATCGTAGGGTCCGTCCCTACGGTAAGGCTAATGGTTTATCTTCATTTGTGCAGGAAATCGTCTCATTACTTGGTTTAGTACAAGATCCACTCCATCAACAACTTATTGGCCCAACCCAATAAACATCCTAGATCCATCCTACACCCCATCACACTTTTTGTACTAACAAGTTGGCGCCATTTGTGGGACCCAGTACACAACTACGTTCCTAAAATACTTACCATGGGCACACATTCAGGCCCCTCTCCTACCGCACCCACGTCCGTCGTACGGAACACGGTAGTAAGGGAAAAAGAAATATCACAAGAAAACCTGAATGGGTCCGCATCCGACGCAACCCTTAGGGAATATTGTGATAAACATTAAAACCAGTTGTTGCCAATCCTAGCCAAAAAATGCACCAAGAGAAGATACATCAAGAAAATCTCAAGGCAGTAAAAGCTCGTCTTAACTTCGAGGATGTCTCACAGCACTCTAAGTCAGGGACATCAAACAGAAGAAGGGATCTCAGAATAAGGCTTGGATCTAAACATATCCGCAGCGTATCCAGAAGTCCTGAACCAAGGCGTGGCCAATCCGAATCACCAAGAAAGAAAGATCCGGAAAGAGAAACGGTGTTCAAAAGGCTAGAGAAGGGCGTGTTCCACAGGCTAGGAGACAAGGATAAGAATATGTCCGCATACTCGAATGATTCAAGGCATCAGTCGTATCACAGCAGTCGCAAAGACATTGAAAGCTGTTACCAGAGTTCCCGCTCGAGAGGAACAGAACCTGTTTCAAAGAAAAATCATAACAAACGAGCATCCTCGTGTAGGACAGAAGTGATGTCAGAAAGTGAAGACAGTGCATGAGGACACTGGAAGTCAAGGTCAAAAAAGCAAAGATCAAGCGTTGAGGATGACGATTTATCCCAACCATGGGTATGCGAGGAAACTGATCCGTTCACTTCCCGCATCCGCTATTTTGATCTCCCAAAAAGGACCCGTATGCCAAGTCACGTCAAAACATATGACGGAATTGAGGACCCGAATGATCACCTCAAGATTTTTTAGGCAGCATTAAAAGTGGAAAGTCCGGGCGATGCCAACATGGTGCCACATGTTTAATTCCACACTTACTGGATCCGCTAGGGTATGGTTTGATGATCTCCCTACATAATCCGTAGACAGTTATGATGACTTGAAGGAGGCATTTCTGGCAAATTTCCTCTAATAGAAAAAAATCCATCAAAGATCCCGTGGAAATCCACCATATCAAATAGAGAAAAGGAGAGTCTACGAAGGATTTCATGCGCAGGTTCAAGATTGAAAGCAGGGATGTGAAAGGGGCACCGAAAATCATGAGAATCTCAGGATTTATGCATGGAATCACAAACCCTGAACTGATCAAACGCTTACACGAAAAAATCCCGAAATTAGTAGACGAAATGATAAGGGTAACAACATCCTTCCTCAAGGGGGAGTTGGCAGCCGACAACCAAGAGTGGAAAAAATCACTTCCGCCATGGAAACAGCAGGAGGCCAGACATAAGCAAAATTTCAAGAAAGGAGGTTTTAAAAATTAGCAAAGATCAGAGTGAAGACAGGACAGATTTACTCTTCTCTCAAAGTCTCTAAAAGAGATTCCAGCCTTGGAAAAAGGAAAATTCAAAGCTCCACCTCCAATGACGACCCCGGTCTAAAAAAGAAACAACAATAAATTTTGTGAGTTTCACGGAGAAAGGGGCACAACACTGATGAATGCATGCACCTAAAGAGGCAAATAGAGGAATTGCTAAAAAATGGGAAACTGTTACATGTAATCAAAGAGTTAAAGCAAAACAGTGGGAAGGATCAGCCAAAAACAAACAAGAAAGGGGAAACATCCAACAAGGATAAGGCCTTGGCAATCTTGATTGTACAGCCTTGTAGAGGGTGGATAGACAAAGAATCACTCAAAGTTTCTCCCCCGATCCAAAAATCTGCATTCCGCCTCTAGAAGAAGAGGGAACTGAAGGACCAATGATTATTAAAGCAGAAAGTGGAGGCCATTTCATACACCGCATGTATGTGGATGGTGCCTCAACCTCAGAACTACTGTACAAACATTGCTTCAACAGACTCCGCCTATAAATAAAAATCAAATGGTTCCGGCCACCGCCCCCTAATAGGGTTTAGTGGCGCTAGGGTAAACATCACTGCTTGTGAAGATTGGAGACGAAGAACATTTAACCTCGGCTTGGATGAATTTTGTGATAGTAAGATCATCGTCTCCATACAATAGAATCATTAGAAGACCAGGAGTCAGGAAAATACAAGCAGTTCCATCAACAGCTCACGGAATGTTAAAATTTCCTGTAGCAGGAGGAATAATCACGCTAAAAAGCAGCAAAATCATCCCAATTGAATGTACAGTGGTCTCAGGACTAGAAGGACAACCTTCAGTCATCAATCAAGCCATATAAGAAAGAATCAAGGTAGCAATAAACCCAGAATATCCAAAGCAAGCAATAATGATTGGGTCTACTCTTACGGAAGAAGGCCGAAACAAGCTACGCAACTTACTTCGACATAACCTGGATGTGTTCGCTTGGAAGCCTGCGGACATGATTGGTGTCCCAAGGCATGTAGCGGAACATCAGTTGAACGTACAAAAGGGATGCCCTCTGGTCAGGCAAAAGAAGAGAGGTCAAGCAGCAAACAGGAACCAGGCAATACAAGAAGAAGTTAAAAAACTCATTGATGTCGGTATCATGAAAGAAGTCCATTACCATAGTTGGTTATCCAATCCAGTAATGGTAACAAAGCATGACGGTACCTGGAGGATGTGTGTAGATTTTAAAGATCTAAACAAAGCATGCCCTAAAGACAGTTATCCGCTACTAGAAATAGACTAAAAGGTAGAATCCCTCTGCGGATTTCCCTTTAAATGCTTTCTAGATGCATATAAGGGTTACCACCAAATAAAAATAGCAAAAGAGGATGAGGAGAAGATACCATTCATCACAAGCCAAGGAATATTTTGCTACTCTAAGATGCCTTTCGGCCTAAGAAATGCTGGGGCAACATACTAGTGTCTGGTAGACAAAGCATTCCATAAGCAAATTGGCAGCAATCTTGAGGTGTATATAGATGATCTAGTCATTAAAAGCTATACGAAAGACGAAATCATTAAAGACATCGAAGAAATATTTAGAACCCTGATGGAAATCAACATGAAGCTAAACCCTAAAAAATGTACCTTCGGGGTTGAAGAAGGGATGTTCCTAAGATACAAAGTCAATACCAAAGGAATACAGGTATGCCTGGATAAGGCAGGTGCTATTTTAAGTCTTTCGTCTCCAAAATGCTTGAAGGACGTGCAAAAGCTTAATGGAAAGCTGGCAAGCATGAACAGGTTCCTAGCAAAGTCGGCTAAGAAGTCATTACCATTCTTCAAAACATTGAAAAAGTGCACAAAGAAAAGTGACTTTCTCTGGATCGAGGAAGTCGAGTCCACGTTTAAACAAATGAAGCAGCTTATAGCCAAACTTTTCATGCTTACCGAACTGGAAGAAAAAGAGGAGCTCATTGTTTACTTGGCAGCAACAAAAGAAGACGTAAGTGCAGTCTTAATGACCAAAAGGGAAGCTAAGCAAATGCCAATTTATTTTGTTAGCCACGCCTTGAGGGGTCCAGAAGTGAATTACACATCAATGGAAAAATTGGTTCTGGCACTGGTACATGCCAGCAAGCGCCTGAAAAGATACTTCCATGCACACCCCATTATAGTGGTCACGGACTAACCCATAAAGCAAGTATTGTCAAGACCAAAAGTAGCTGGAATACTATAAAAATGGAGTATAAAGTTGGGAGAATATACCATACACTACAGACCAAGAGTATCCGTTAAGGGACAAATCTTAGTAGACTTCATAGTCGAACGACCAGAAGAGGATTCTCTGGATACTCCAATGGAAATCGAAAAAGAGCTCCTGGAACCATGGATCTTGTTTACGGATGGATCATCCTATGCGGACGGTTCTGAAGCAGGACTGATACTCACAAATCCAGATGGAACAGAATTCACCTATGCTCTAAGATTCAGGTTCGAGGCAACCAACAATGAGGCCGAATACGAAGCTTTGATTGCACGATTAAGGATAGCGAAACAAATGGGTGTAAAGAACCTCCAGGAAAACGTAGATTCTCGGTTAGTGGCTAACCAGGTCAACAGAACCTACATAGCAAAGGAAGCAGACATGATCCAATACCTGGAAAAGGTAAAGAAACTCATTAACAGTTTCAGTACGTTCTCAATCAAACAAATTCCTAGAAGTGAAAACACAAAGGCTGACTGAGAAAAATAGCATCCGCCAGTTTTGCACAGCTAAGCAAACAAGTGTTGGTCGAAGAACTCAAAGAAAAGTTAATAAACGAGGTAGAAGTATTGGCAGTAGTAGAAGAGGAGGGGGATACATGGATGACCCCGATTCATGAGTACCTTATAGAAGAAACTCTTCTAGTAGAAGTGAACAAGGCAAGAGCGGTGCGACGCAAGTCACAACGATTCGCCGTGATTAATGGGGTCCTCTAAAAGAAATCTTTTCTCGGACCATGACTACGGTGCGTCAGGCCGCTTCAAGAAAATTATGTTCTAAGAGAGATACACGAAGGATCTTGTAGCATGCATGCAGGCACAAGATCCGTAGTGGCTAAAGATTTGCGAACCGGATACTCTTGGCCTACTATGCACAAGGATGCAAGGATACTGATAAGGGCGTGCCAAGATTGTCAGGTTCACCGACCTATCTTGAGAAATCCGCAACAAAAGTTAACCCTAATCACATCCCCATGGACATTCCACAAATGGGGAATTGACATAGACGGACCTTTCTCGGAAGGTCCTAGTAAAGTCAAATTCTTAATAGTTGCCATGGACTACTTCACAAAGTGGATTGAAGCAAAAGCAGTTGCAACCATAACGGGCAACCAAGTCAAAAAATTTGTATGGGACAATATAGTGTGCAGATTTGGACTCCCATGAGAAATAATCTCTAACAACGGAAAACAATTCTGAGATAACCCATTCAAGGATTTGTGCGAAAAGCTATGTATCCACCAATGTTTTGCTTCTGTAAAACATCCGCAAGCAAATGGGTTGGTAGAAAGGGCAAACCAAAGCTTAAGAGAAGGAATTAAAGCAAGGCTAGACGCAAAAAGCAAGAATTGGATGGAAGAAATATCTCATGTTC
Source organism: Tanacetum coccineum (assembly GCA_026074375.1). NCBI lineage: Eukaryota > Viridiplantae > Streptophyta > Magnoliopsida > Asterales > Asteraceae > Tanacetum > Tanacetum coccineum. The sequence goes on from BQNB010001246.1 coordinate 42,995, forward strand.
TATGGGCACATCGCACCATGATCAAAACCAGCAACGGGGATACTTCTTTCTCACTAACCTATGGAACGGAGGTAATTATCCCAGCAGAAATTGGCATGCCCACACTAAGGACAACGAAAGTAGATATGGTGCAAAATGATAAAGCCTTAGAAATCAATTTGGACTTATTGGAAGAAAGGAGAGAACAGGCAGCGATCCGCGAGGCAAAAAGAAAAGCAAAAATAGAAAAATACTACAACTCAAAGGTCCGCAGTACGAGCTTTAACCCAGGAGACCTCGTGTACCATAGCAATGATGCAAGCCATGCGAAAGAAGGAGGAAAGCTAGGCCCTAAGTGGGAAGGACCATACGAAGTAATGGAAGCATTAGGCATGGGCGCGTACAAGCTAAGAGACGACGGAAAGCAACTTCCATGAACATGCAATGTTTGCAATCTTAAGAAATGTTATGTTCATGAAATGTAAGCACCTCACCCATGCGGATCCCGCAGTGGGGGAACCGCACTTTAATTTATCTTATCTTTTGTAATGTCTTTTTAAAATTTCAATGAAAAAGTAAAGCCTAGCCACCTTCACAAGTTTATTTTAAATTTCCTTTTTACTTTGCAAAGTTATTTATATATGTGAATAAGACGCGCACACAATAGGGCATGGCCCAGTGAATGTTATTCCGTATAACAAAAGGATGAGTAACCTAATAATTCACTCAACGTACATAAGAGGTATTGTAAGCCCGGTACCAAGAGAATAACCCACAAATATTCAAACAAGACTATCATTTTAAACATATTACTAACGGTGTTAAAGATAGCAATAGTAGCATTCAAATAGTAGAAGTGTTAAAGTGATACAAAATTTGTCTAAGTACAAAAACCGCTACAAAAAGGCCACATGCGGCTGCGGTATATAGTAATAGCAAGAGAAGAACCAGGAAGCAGTGTGACAAGATAAGCCCAACTAGGATCAAGGGGTAGTGTCCAGCTATGCCTTCTCAAACTCAACTGTAAGAAAAGAAGAAACATTTTCCTAAAAATCTCCCTGAGCGTCTTCCTGACCATCTACACCTATAATCTCATAATCATCTATAGTAATAGGAGGAACGAAGCTTGTAGAAGCAAAGGTAATGGAAAAGGCAGTCTGACAGCAGTAGTGGTTGGCACGCGAACAGAAGTATCTACCGCACCCGTTAGGTTTTCCATAGACAAAGGATCAACCAAAGGAACCATAGCGTTAGCAAGAGACGAACGTTGCTCCGCAACACTCTTCCTAATCCTTTCAACCTGAGAGTCGGAAACACTTAAGGAAAATGACAAATAAATTTTACCAAGAACTACTTGATCTTTAGAACGATGAATAGGGAGCATCAACTGTTCAACATCAGGCTGTAAATCACTCATCCCCGGGGCAATAGCAAGAGGGCTCTCCAAGCAGAGTAGGTTCATAACATCCTTAACACTTGCATCCTTGTGGGAGTTTAGTTCAGCTATCAAAGGGAAATCCACTTCACAGAGTCTCTGCAGGGCAGAATAAAAATCCGCTTCCATAGCAGGATTATAGGCAACAACATCGGCCAGACTCTTACCTTCCTTACTATGATCAATGCCTAATCCACTTTGCATTCCTTTCTCAATGGCTCGGCTGATAGCTGCTCCAAACACCGCAAGATACTCTAGCGAATTTAGACATTTAAAAACAACAAGCTTTAGGCCTCGTGTTAGAAGCCACATTCGACCAGATATAGTGGTAAGGAAGTGAGGATAAAACTTCTCCTCCAGATGAAGAGCCATCTCCAAAAGATCGGCATCCAACTTCGCCACTTTATCATTAAGAACTTTCAATTGAGCGCCCTAAAATGCTTCAATCTGTTCTTTGAGCACTTCATAATTTGAAACCTGATCACGAAGGCAGGAGCATGTAGTTTCCAATGCATGAACCTACAACAATAAGGGTATAAACAGATAAGGGAAAAGAAAGAAAAGTATATAAGGCGTCTAAGTTTCAGGATACATACCTGATCCACAAGGCCTTGTTTTGAGACTTAAGGGAAGACACAATCACATTAACATCCTTAAGCTCAAGATGCTTGGCAGAAACTGAAGATTGGAGCTCCGTGATTTTACCATTAAGAGAATCCCTTTCATCCTTAAGAGCCACACTCTTCTGTTTTAAGGCATTCAGTTCATCAGCATGTACCTTCTCTGCGTCTTCAACAACAAATACTTAAATAAGGAGGCAAGAGGCTTCTGCAGCTTCAGCTTCCTTCACCAATAGCTGAGCTTTTAGGTTTTCAATCTCCCCATCCCTAGCCTTTAACAATTCAGCTTGTCTCCCACACTCAGATTCTAACCTCCTCCTCTCACTAAGATAATATTCAGTTCGCATCCTAACTTCCGCATTCAGGCAAGCTTGACGAGCGGTCCCAACATTAAATTCCGTAAACAGATGATGATAATTCATTTTACAGATCTAAGCAAATAATACGGGAGGGGCCAAATGGTCAATAAATTCCTAGGAAATATCATGATCATCCAGCAAAGTTTCATTAGGTACATTCCACTGTGGAACGAAAACCTTATGAAGAGTCTCAAAGTCTATCCCCCGAGACCCAGTTGAAAGCTCCTTTTCAGGAAGATAGGAAGGACCTGCAACGTCCAGCCTTATGGTCCTCGCAAAACTAGAATCATGAAAAATAGAATATTGAACCTGAGGAGTAATCTTGGTTGCAGCTTCTGGAACTGGAAGGGGTGGAGCACGAGTAATACTGGTGGTAATCACAGCCTCAGTCATCACTGGAGGAAGAGCAGTGAACCTGATAAAAGAGTCAACCTCAACTTTAGCATCGTTGGTACTAGAACGATGGGAAAAGTCTAAAGAAATAACGAACCTTTTGGATGGACCAATGGTACGGAGATTGAGCCTGGTAATAGAGTCAGTAGGATCACCACCCTCATGCTCCGGTGTGGCAGCTATTGAAGAGGTAATAAAAGGCAGGGTTGCCACAGCCTTGACACCAGCCTCAACATTCAGAATGCTACTAGCCAATAGCTCTTTAATGACGAATGGAGATTTACCGCTAGTAGCAACCCCACTAGAAGTTCTGTGATCCCCCTTTAGTTTCTTGGGAGGATGGGAAGAACCACTAGCATCCATAACCACTGGCCTTTTCTTGCGTTGGCGTTTGGGCCTTACAGCAATCACATTCTCAGCAGCAATATCCTCAACGACCATGACCGGTTCAATCACGGCATCATGACCACCACCACCAGCGGAATGCCCTTGATCTGTGCTACCACCCTCATCAAATAGCTTGTCCACACTAGCCTTTAACTCACTGTCAGAGCGGGCTAGGGTAACCAGTAGGAGCAGAACCACACGCCCTACGATGGAGTCCAGAAGTTTCGGTTTCCCCTCAGTACGCTCCCTCTCGGTAATCTTCACCTTAGTAGGATCTACAACATGGATAAAAGTAAACAAGTCCATCTCTGCATAAACAAACGAATAGTCAAAAACAAGGTCAAAAACTACAAGGTGAACAATGTATAGCGACAAACACCCACCCTCTTTGTTTTCATAAAGAAACCTGGGATAAGTATCCTCATCCAGCCTGTAGTAACAACTTATTCCGACCAAACAAAGGAATGGTTTTGGAAACTTCCGGAACGGAGCCAGATGTGCAACAAGGACAACATAGTGGTCCACGTTAAACTTAGTTGACTTAGGAAGAGGATCTCTAGAAACATTTTTATCAGTATGCCACGGAAAGGAAACTTGGCAAGCAAAGGCATCAACCCAAAAGAAGTGGGCATTCCAGTGTTTGAGCGAATCTAGGGGTTTGGTATAACATACGTCGGCACTATCAGAATGTCTACTAAAAGACATCCACCCCTTGTTTTTAGAATTTACATAAAAATAGCGGAACAACCCAACCATTGGCTCAATGTTACAAACATGGCATAAGATCTCAAAATGAGAAACTTTGGCTGCTGCAATAACAGAAAGTTGGGACAGATTGATGCAAAAATACCTAAGCACATCAACAAGAAAAGTGCAAAGAGGTAACCAAAAGTTGGGATACTCAAAGAATCTGGTATAAACACCAATCTTCCCAACAGGTCTTTCTTGCATCGTTTGGTTACGACCAGGAAATTGTGGATGAACACACTCAGGAATGTGAAATTTATGATAAAAAATGTCAAGACCCTTTTGAGTAAGAACAGACTTAATATCTGTAATATTGCTCATGATGGAAAATAATAAAAGATCAAAGCCTAACCTGAAAGCCTAAAGGTTCCTTGAAGAAGGGCACAATGCAGAGAAAATAGTTAAAAAGCTTGAAGAATTTTTAACAATGGCGATATTGGTGAGAGAAGAGAAAACAGAAACAGTGAAAATTGAATCGGGTATTTATACCCATGGTATATTTAATTCAAAATAATCCCAGATAGGTACACGTGTCAATGACGTTCGAATCAACAGCTAGGATTGAAAGTAAAAAATAATGATAACAGTTAGGCAAGTGGACCGAACAGTTAAATCAGTCAGAAGATGAAAGGCCAAGAAGAGTCCACGCCTCACAAACTTTACCTAACAGGTATAAGGAAACGTCGCGGAGAAGCAGACGACCACGGAAGAAGCAGACGACTGTGGAAGAAGCGGAACTATCACGGAACCCTAGTCTAGTAACATTTACCGCATGCAACAAGCGATGTTGTACGCAATAAATGAGCTAGACTGGGGGGACTTGATGACGTATAGTACGAATAACATCCTTATTGGGCTTAAATCGTACTATACACATTTAGGCCCAGGCCCAACACAACAAAACATACGAGCTGCCACTAAGCCCAAATATAAGTTAGTTGCGGCTCGGATGTCTCAAGACGCACGCAGATTGAATACTTCCGCAATACGTATGCGGAAGGCGATATGTGTCCGCAACACCGATTACAAGCGGATCCTTGCCCAACAAGGGTCCTAATTTGGCTACTAACAATCATAAGCGAGATAATAGGAAAACCTAGTATTGGGCTCACCTATAAAAGGGGGTCTTTGACACCCCAAAAGGTATGATTTACCGACTCACATTTACATACACATACTCTGACATTCTATGACAACATGTTTTCTTACTCTCATGATTTACTGACTCACATTTACATACACATAATCGTGGGGTCCGTCCCCACGATAAGGCTAACGGTTTATCTTTATTTGTGCCAAAAATTGTCTCATTACTTGGTTTAGTGCAAGATCTACTCCATCAACAACTTATTGGCCCAACCCAATAAATATCCTAGATCCATCCTACACCCTATCACACTTTTTGTACTAACATTAACCATAATACTTAGTAGTTAGTATACTTTAATCTATATGTTTAGGTGATATTTGACCCGTAACTTATTTGAACCATTTCCATTATACTAATGTTTTAATATCTGAACCTTTGGCTCATTGGAGATTATTTACATTCCATATCGACTCATCTGAGGTAACTAAGTCTAGATTGCCACATTATCTAATCCAAAATTAGGTTTAATGAAATTTCCAAGTTTAATGTTGGTAAAAGCACACAACCACCTGGTGAATAAATGATTTTCACTTGGTTATTGAAATATAGTTATAAATGTATTGGTTAACTGATGGTGTTATATTGTTTAAATTGTCAACAAAGTATACATTATAATGTAAATATCATTAATGTCCATTTTCTAGACTTGGAATAGCAGCAAATGCAAAGCTGGTGTTGCTTGGGGAGCTCCTCGTAACTGACACTCAACTTTGGCACAACAAGCAGCTCATGTCATCTTTTTCTATGAAAAATCATTTGCATGTTTCTTTATTTTTATAGGATTAGCATCATCTATTCAAGTAGGAGTTGCGGTTAGATCATTATATGGTTAATGTTTTAACATTAGTGTATGGTAAGTAGATGTGCATGTACAACCAGCAAATGTAAGGTGTTCTTTGTGTATATAATTCGATCGATTTATTGTTAATGTGGGTATCTAATTCGATTTATTTATTGAGTGTTCCTTTTTCTTAAAGTAAATCCATAGCTAAACGGTGAAACGGAGGATATAAAGTCGTTGTAATCAACTGCATCCGATGCTTCTATCGGAGGTTATTATATTTTTACTATTGATGCATCCATTATCAAAGTTTCTGACATTTATATATTGTAATTTCAACATGCTGGAAAAGAGGTTTTTTTTGCCAATATGCTATTTTATTTATATATATTGTAATTTCAACATGCTAGAAAAGAGTTTTTTTGCCAATATGCTATTTTGGGTTAGAAACCCTAATTATTATCAATGTGAGATTGGGTTAAGGTTTAGGGTTTAATAATAGGGTTATTATTAACAATGCCTTTATAGTCTGTTTTCATTTTTCACATAAATTTCTTTGGTCAAAAATAAAGTCTTTAAGGGCGAATTCTTGTTTCTATGTCAAGACATGCTATATCAGTGGTCTTTGGTCTAGGTCAAAATTAGGGTTCATACTTAATTTACATCAAAGCTATAAAAAGCCAAATTAATGATAAGATTTCCCAAAATATTTCCAACATTACCAAATTTGCATTACCTTATACTAAAATAAAGACAGCAACATACTAATGACTGATAACGCTCAAATTATACATGTTTCTATACACGTTATCAATGCTTTTATATATCTAATTTGGTTAAATATAAGAACTTTTGGTACTTAATCGAGTATATTTGCAATTGTAGGTTCTAAGTACGTGTCGTGGAAGAAAACGGAAGAATACACGAGGATTTGAAGCATAAATGAAGAAGTAAACTCAAACTAAAAGCCTCTCGACACTTGTTCACTGTTTTGGCCATAACTCGGTCATACAAACTCCGTTTAAGTTGGTTCAAGCGGCCACGCGAGCAAAATTCAATTATCTACAACCATGAAAAAGACCAAGTGCTTAAGTTGCAGAAAGTGCGGCGGTTTTACCCAAAGTGCGGCGCACTTTTCAGTCTGTGGAAAAATTAAATGCTAAGTGCATTAACTCACGAAGTGCGGCGGACAAATAAGTTTGTGCAACTCACTTTGGCCCCCGAATAGCCTATAAATACCCTCCTTGGATCTCCCATTTCATATATCTCTCATACAATCTTATATCTTACACACGCATTCATTAGAGCCATTGGAGAGGAGGAAGGAGTGGTGAGGATCCTTGGATCCAATGATCCAAATAACCCTCTACACCACCATGCTACCACCATGAAACCACCATGAACCACCACCATACTCATAAATTTCCCAGTTCTAACACCATATTTAGACCATCTACCATCCATTTTCAGAATCTAAACACTTCTTACTTTGATTCTTAGAGGATTCGCACCAAATTCTCTTAAGATCATCACCATAAACCTTGTAACCAAACACTCCATTTTGTGATATGTTGCGGATTTCTAGAAGTTACTTGGTATATTCTGGGTAATCTTAGTAGTATTTGGTTGTTGGTTGATCATGGAACTATTAGTTTTGGGTTGGTGGTTGTTGTAGTCGAAATATTAGTATTGATACTTTGTTCTAATATGTGAAACATTTTATGATATTTGCATGATTTTGCTATGACCTATGAATATACATGTTTATGAATTAGATGTTATCTTGCTTGCATAATTGTTTATCTTTTGGTATATCATTACAATTGAAATAGGCCGAAAGGGTTAATTGTCTTGATGTATTTTGAATCATTTGTCTATGGCGTATCAATATCATACTTGTGAGAATTGTGTGGTAAATTGATAAACTACCCAAGAAGAAATATGTTTTAAGACCCTTCCTTATGTTGACCGACCGGGTTGGAAGGAATTCATATGTATGCATATTTGATATAAACCATTCTCAATGCGTTCGTGGTGATGTAGTATATAGGCCGAAAGGATTCTATGTTATCATTGGTAGATATGCTTGTTATTATGATTACCCGTCATATATGACTAGTATGCTTGGTTTATATCATGTCTTGTTCCCTTCTTGCTTTATACATACGTTTTGGCTATTTGACCCGTGACAATCAATTAGCTTTGTTACTTGATAAACAATATGTGAATTGCTACAAATCCCATAGAACGACCTGGACTTACCTAATACTATATTACACTCGAATAGGGTATACTTGCCCGAATGTTGTGTTTTTAGTCATAATCGGTATCTCTAGTTATTATAAATTTAAAACTTGTAAAAACACACATCATTGACCTTATTTCAATTCTTGCACGTTTTGTTTCATCACTATATACATTTGTTTCTTAACTTTACTTACCACTTCATATAAATACTAAAACATCAACCACCTAATCAAAGACCATCTAAAAAAATATAAATAGCCTTTCATCACTATAGATCAGTGGTCTTTGATCTTGCGTATGCATATGTGTGAAATTGAGTATGTTATGGGGGGGTGAGAGAGAAAGGTCCATGTTTTAGAAGTTCAGAACACATTGAAGCCTATTAATAAAAGAATTCTCAAAGAGGGTATAAGGGAGTCTCTTAACAAGAAAGAGGGTAAAAGGAATGTCTATGAGAGGTTTTGGGTGTATGATACATATTTTAACTCAGAATGTAATGTGATGTCTATTGACTATTCATAAAAAGTAAAATTATGATGTTAAAATGAAAAGAAGTTTGATGTAAGTATCATAAAGAAAACCTTTAATCACTAGACATGAATAAATATGCTAAACTACCATTCAAACTAATCTTTAAGACTATTCGGCTTAGTTGGTACTTCGGTATCATAATAAATCAAGTATGCTAATTGTACAATAAGCACCATGAAAGTTTTTAGACTATTAAACAACTTAACTTCTAAGAAAAGTTTTTAGCCATGCCAGGAAGAAAGAATGCAAGAAATAGAAAGAAGATTAAATCTTGTACATGGGCTGACAGTTTGGCTTGCCATCATACTCTATGATAGCTAGCTAGCTTGTTTTTTCGTACTTGCTTCAATCATCATAAAGACACTTTTTTTTCCTAACATGTCTCTTTTCTTTGTAACCTCCCGGTTTCTATTTTCTTCTCCTCAGACAAGTGAATATTCATGAAAAAACCATAAGTATACTTTTTCTTAGTTGTTTTTATGTCTTCAGTAATGTATTTCTTTCATCGCATACCATGTTGTTAGCAGAAACAATGTAACATACCGTTAGCTATATAGTTTACTAAACTGGTTCACCGGTTTCCGATTGGTTTGATAGTTTTGACCAGGTTTGACCCCATTGCCGAAACTGGAATCTAGCCTTTTAAATGTTTGATTTTATAACTTTTGGATGACACATGCTTTTGTATGAAGTAATAATACTCGTATAATTTTTAAATTTTTTTATCTTCTAAAATATTTAAGTTTTTATCATCCAAATTTAATTATTGGCTCAAATACTCAAATCTTCAAATCAACATCCAATGTGAACCACCAAAACATTATACAAATCTATTTTATCATGTTAATACTTGAACCACCAAAATATTATACAAATCTATTTTATCATGTTAAGACTTTGTATCTTAAGATCCAAAATAATGTGAAGGTGTGACCCCCCCCCCCTAAAAAAACATTTGTTATTTAGTGCTTATGTGCAACAACTTTATTGATAAAAAATACCCTAAAGATGATCAAAACCATCAACGTGTTTTTGGGTATCTTCATTTTTATATCTTCATATGTTCAAGTAACAATCATTCACCATCATAAAGAACCACAAACCATCAGATATAAAATAATTATAGTATAAACTAACTAAAGAAAACCATACAAAATCAAGTAGAAAAAAAGCAGAAGAACATATAGTATCCATCAAGAAAACTAGATATGGAAAAACAGAGACACAAAACAAAACCATAAATCACACAACATTTCCTACATTCTACGCCATTACACCAAACTAACAATAGCAACATATTTAAATTATTAACTTACTAAAACACTCCTAATCTTTTTTCTAAAAAATCTAACAAATAATAATAATAATAATAATAACAATTTTGATCTTCTCACCTTCATTGAATAAACCCTCGAGCTCCTATTTGATCCTCACTCAAATTTTGAATATATTGATCAATATTTTAATGCATGTGGCGGCTATATAAACTCTAGCTATAGAAGTATATGGCCTAAAGTGACAACTCATAATAGTTCAAGGATTGAAAGTGTAGAAAATGTAATATGTTTAGAAAGTTAGTTACAAAGCGGTTATGTGGTTTCCCGCTTATTTCTTTTCTTTAAAAACCTCACTCTCATTTGTAATTTGTAATAACAATTCATCATTTTCACTTAATAAACTCATAATTCCGCATGGTATCAGAGCTATGAAAGCTCGTTATCAAACCCTAATTGATCTTTATCATCATTAATTGATTTGATCATATGATCTTGAATCAATTCAGATCTATTTCTCATCTTCAATCTTATTAAAATCACTAATTCTTGAAAAAACCTACAACTTTTGACGTCATCAATGGCGAATCCTTCAAACCAAAACCGTAGTAATAATTTAAACCAAAATCCACCACCCAATCCAAATCAAATTGTAACACCCCCAAATTGGGTCGCAGCGGAATATGGGTCCGGGGCGTGTTACTTCTCAGATCAATAACACAAGATATATATAGAACGACCAAAAAGTCGTTTGAACACGATACATTGGATTTAACAAAGTAATTGTTACATAAGCCCGAAGCTTAACTTGTTCACTTGATCAAAATACAAAGATTTTCAGCCCATGACAGATAACAAAATGAAATGTGACAAAATCTTTAATGCATGACATCCAAATCAAAACCACCAATGTATCCATCGCACCTCGTGCTTATTGATCCCCTGAAAAACATTGCTTTAAAACGTCAACAATAATGTTGGTGAATTCATAGGTTTGATAAATCATATATTGTAGGACCACAAGATCTCCCAAGTGTATGATAATGCAACAGATGCAGATATCATATAAATGTAATTACGTTGCTCTAAGCTCATGACACTGAAGCTTGACGTATGTGAGTACCAAATTAATGGCCTCCATTGCCCGTGGTGATGTTCTAACCCGCAACATCCTATATTCGACATGGTATACGTTCGTTTCACTAGTGATAGCTAATCACCCGAACGGGGTTGTCAAACCCAATAGATCTATTCATAACATTCGCGCTCGTAATTAACAGTTCATGATAATGGGCTCAGATTGGGTTATCGCTACTTAGGCAACATGTAATCATAATATAAAACTTAACCACTTGTGTCCAGTTGTAAAACATTGCATGTTTTTCACCCCAAAAACTTTGTAAAACAAAAGCATGTAAAACGTGGGGCTATGAACTCACCTTGAGTTCTGATAATCCAAATATCGCAGATAATGCGTCACGTAAAAGATCGAATGCAACCTAAATTATCATAGGTCGTATAAGTACCGAGTACTTATCTTTTGCATTATCTTAAAAGCTTCAAATCAGAGTTTGCGGAAGTCTTTGTCTTTAAATCTTGAGCTTTCTAGATAGTATAACTTCATAGATTGAGCATTTAAATGGGATTGAGGTTGTCGTTACAAACAGTTTGCGCCTGCAGGTTTACTGTTAGTGATATAAACGAGGACAAATTGATTTGATAAATCAATCGACGTGTCACTCGTTAAAGTGTTTTTGTAAACCATCGAGAGTGTCATGTTTTTATCAACATTCATTCAAAGTTCAATTCATTTTTACTGGACCAAATTGATATATAGGTTGTCAAAAGTTTTATTCATATAGAATCTCGAAAAGTCTCCTACCAAGAGCTTGTTTGATGCTGCTTCAAGCAGGATTTCCAATCTTCATTGTGGATGAATACATTAGTTATCACTCGGAGTTCTGGCAAAATATCACAATGATATTGCGTAGGAATCTTGTTTAACAGCTTGTGAACATTGATGGATATTCAACAAGTGCCTTTGAAATGGAATGTGTCCAAACGATGGAGATTTTGGGATTGATCTCTTGGCTCTAAAAACTTGATTAGTGCAATTTTGGTTTTAGTACTCAGGAGGGCTGGAGCACGTTTGCACCTATTCAATATCAACAATCTCGGAGTGAGATGTCAATAGATAACGTGTGTATCTCCATGACAAATGAGACAAGTTTCTGTTGAGAGAAACCCGAATGGCTGGGAAGGGTTGTGCATTGCATCACTGGGTCCATGATGTCGTTTTTAATGTCAGCAATCAACTTGTGATTCTGACAGCATATGTATTGACCTGGTTTCTGCCTTAAGTTGTGTGGAGGGCTTCTTTCTTTAGACCCTTTATCCATACATTTCTTTTTCATTCTTCAACGCCTTCAATGCTTACCAAGACATCATTACTAACTCTTATTGGGAATTGTTCAAGTGTCTAGTCAATTTAGTAGGGGCATTATTCCCATATTCATTTTCTCCAATCATACCTATGGGATGCTATTTCTAACTTTGATTTTCCTTGGGTAGATCCTCCGGTTTTTGGTTGGATCATGGATTGATTCATAATAACCACCTTATGAATTCGACGTCGTTGTGAAAATAAAGATGTTGTTGGGTTATAAGATCGAACCATAAAACCTTTTCTTACTGTTCAGCACATTGAGTCGATTAGATCATATTTTAATTACATTTTCTCCCCTTATTTTAAATAATAAACACTTAGTTTTTGAAAATACATGGTGATTAAAATGATATTGAAAAATCTATGGGAGAAAATATAATTAGCATGAATGGTTTGGAAACATTTCGATATGTTTTGTATTACATATGAATTTGTCGTTGTTGATGTATCCAAGTCATTAACTTTGTTTTCGAAAAAAAAAACTCCCCCTCAAAAATAGGACCAATTGAAAATTGTTGTCTTTGAAAACATTGTGAGGGGTTGGAGTGTTGAACACACAATTTTGAAAGATTATGACATTCTCATCGTGAAATTCATTGAAAAAGTATGTTCATCTTTTTGTGAAAAACAGATGTTAGAGGATTCTCTTCTAACGGTAAGGGTTAGCGCACTGAAACCGTACACTTCCTTTTTCTTGAGCTAAAACATTGAATGTTTGTAAAGAACAGTTCACAAGATCGTGAAAACGGTTAATTTTCTCGTTGGGAGGATAGTATAATCCTTTCCTTTATTTGAAAGTTCGGGTTATGTACTGACATTTGCACATAAGCCATTTACGTAAATTAGAAATGACATGTTTTGAAAAACTATTTGCAACTCTCGCTCGAGCTTTATTTACCACACTGGTCAATGTTAATCGACATTTCTAAGCACGTAAATGTTATCGATTCCAAGAGACATGTCGAGAAGATTCTTTTTAGGAAATTTTCTATTTTTCAGATGTTGTATTTATATATATACCTGTTATCCTCAGCATTGCTATGTGAAGGTGGAATAGTAATTCCAACTCTTGTCGTGATGTAGCTGTCTTGTTTGCTTAAGGAACAACTTTTGGAACCAGCTTTGAACTTGACTGTTCATTACTGTGGTCTTGAATTCCGAGTTCTGAACGGTTATGATCAGAAGTCATTTGATTGAGATCGAGTGCTGGAACTGATGTGAACAGTCATCATATCTCAAGAAGACGAGGACCCCCGTCCATTTTCTTATACTTTTTAATTGATCATGCGGCGATCAAACGTTCTTTTGAACATTGAGGAAAGCGTGGCTGAAGTGTTATCTTTCAGCAGACACCATTTGACATTGACGACCGAGGCTTGAACTGTGTTGTTCAAACGTCATTATGTGATCATCAGATCAAAATTCCTTGGAGCCCTGTTTTCTGAGATATCTTTTTTTTTCGCAACCAAACTCTGAGTCCTTTCTCTGTAGGATTGAACGATGTACCTGTACTTAAGAGAGTACCTGCAGTGACATTAAGAGCTTGTTGCTTTCACATTGGTTAGGGATATCTGCATTTGAACCATTTGGGGGTTCACTTTCCAACCGTTGTTGTGCTAGAGGCGAAATGTCTTTCCTGTGGAACCCATCTAAGACAAACAGTCTTGAGAATTCCACCGTGGTTCGGCCACTAAGAACAAGATCTAGGACTGTTTGTTTTCTATATGCATCAGTGGTTTCTTTTTGATTGAAAACTATGTCCTTTTGGGATCTGTCTTTTTGGTTTCGTTGCAACCCTTATCTGCTCTACGCGTTTGTTTCTGTTTGTTGTCTTATTAGATGGAACCTTAACAAGCGAGTTGACTTCTTTTAGGAATTTTATTACACAAGTGTCATGATTGGCATTAAAGACACATTTCTAACATGTCGAGCAAATAAAATGTTTGGAGTTAGAAAAATTTAGCACTTTCATAGAGTGTTCTTGAGCCTTTTTCTTAGCCTCCTCTAAGTTGTGATTATGAACATGTCGTTTGAGCTATACCTAGTATGAGATAGTTGCATCATGTAATGTGGTTTTGCGCCTTAGGGGCAGATTCTCTTCTCTTAGGCAAATTGATGTGTTAGTGACTGGTTTTGACAAGTCGTTGCTCACATCAACTTGGAGGCAAAACTGTGGTTTGTGAAATGCTTGGTCTTTCAGACCTTAAAACGCAGTCGGTTGTTCTAACAATGGGAGATTAGTTTTTGAGTGGTTGGTGCCACCGGTTTTCCCAAAAAAGTTGACGGCATTACAAACTTAGTATTCACACGATTTCCTGTTAGTTTCTTAACTCTTTTTTAATGCTGCATTGCTAAACCCCTTTTTCTGAATCTGAGCTGAGATTACATCAGCATTTTCATTAGACTTTTTGTTCATGTTGCTGACATTAAAGATTCCTTTCTGGTCTTGGGTCGCTGAACTCGTTATCTTTTGATAGAAGCAAAAGATCTTTGTATTAGTCGGTTTTAAGTGCTCTTTTTCTCTTATGTAACTGATCTTTCTCATATAAGTAATTTAGCCACACTATGTTCCAATTCGATGTTTATTGTTTCAGTTACATCGATGTCATTTTTAACTTTGGCTTCATTACTTTTCTCTTTTAAAAATTGACTCTGTTGCCCTGATTTTAAAAACATTGTTTTTCCATTTGTTTGTTCAAGCTATTAATACAATGTTGCTTCGGTTTTTCAAATCTTTTTAAAAATTCTGGGCAACAGTTTTGTGAGACGTAATTTTCAGATAAAGTTTAATTTGATTGAGTGTTCAGTTGTTCTTGTCATGAGTTAATTCAGCAAGGCAAAGGAATAAATGTCATGACATTGTTTAGCATTCTGGTCAACCTCTCCTTCATTAATGAATTCGGGTTGCTCAGTATGCTGTTGTCCTGTAGCAGATACATTATCATCAGCAGTCATTTGTACCTCATCCATTGGCTCTTCTTCATATATGGGTCTGATATCTGCATCATCAACATGTGCATCATTCCCTGATCTGCTGCTTGTATCCTGCTCTTTTTGATTTCTGTCCCATTGCTTTTCAATGATAACTGAAATAGCATCTATGCATCCAATGCCATTATCGTATAAGTCTTTTTCCTCTGTTGTTTTGGATTTGTCTTTCATTCACCCTGCTTTCATACTCCATTTTATGTTGTGCTCTTTCACCAATCGACTTCTTAACAGATTCCATGTGTTGGTTCAGGTGTGTACGGATTCTGGAATATCAAGTGAGTGTTATTGTAAGGCCATTTGTTGCCGTGTCAGTATCATATTCATCATCCAAATAAAACAGTGACTTGATGGAACATTTGAAAACTGTGCTGAAAAGTAATTTAAAAGGAGACATGGATTCCAATCTCTGAAATTCTTACGTGTTGTCAAGTTGCTTTTGTAGTTGATCCATGTACAGGAACATTGTGCCCGTGAAAGTCTCTAGATCTTGACCACAGAGTGTTGCAAATGCGCGTTTGAATCCATATTTGATTTGAGTTTCTTTTAAGTCATTGTTTGAAAGACACTTGAGGTGTGAATGAAGTTGTTGAAAAGATACCATGCAACTTTCTTTTGATTTGTCTTGAATTAGTTGCATTTGTTGTTTTTCCGAATCTGAACACGAAGATAAGGTATCTTTCTTTTCCATTTTATCGTGAATTATGAAGTGTGAAAGATTTTGTTGGATCTTGAATGGATATGATGTGATTGAAGTTGTGGTTGTGTAACCAATTCACGTTCACGGGATTTTACACGTTTATGATCAAAACCGATAATTAATTAACGGGATTTTACAAAATCAATAGAAAACCGTGAATGATTTGATTCGGAATCAGCGGCCAATGATTTAATTGTCTAAAAACAGATATTTTTCTGGCTAGGGTTAAAGCTGTTTGTTTAAATAGGCTCACCAAAATGAAACGGGCCTAAAAATACAGATGGGCCGTGACCTAGAACAAAAACAAGTCTAACACAAATTCTAAAAAAACTGAAAAATGTCAATAAATCATAGTAAACGAGTGTTTTGGGCCTCGAAAAATCCTTAACAAGCTAAACGGTAAAACAGCGTAATCCGTCTCGTTTTTCTCTTCGATTTGAGAGGTCACGGGCCTGAAACGGACTTACGAATCAAAAGTTATGGCTGATTTACTGAAACCCTTTTCTTCACACAAGATTTCTAGACAAAACGCAGTGCTATCTTTAACCAAAACGCAGTGACTTTTGAATCAAAACGCAATGAACTTTATCAAAACGCAGTGGTTGAGATTTGGTCAAAACGCAATGAAATTTAAGCAAAATACAACGGTCAAAACGCAATGGTCAAAACGCAATGGTCAAAACGATTTCTTCAAAATGCAACCTGCAACCAAAACGCAATGAACCAAAACGCAACCAAAATCAAAACGCAACCATTGATCAAAACACAACCAATAAAAAAATCAAAACGCAACAAGAACTTTGCCAGAGAGTCAAAACGCAAGGACGAAATATACGATTTTTTTCACCTAAAATCGCCTTATAATCACCCTTTTTGACCTTTTAACTTGATTTCTCTTGCACAATTAGCTACCTTATGTCTAGATCTTTCTTAATAACATAAACATTCACACATCTAAGCACAAAAATTCGGGTTTGATTTTTTTCTTTTGACTTCTTTTTGACCCACGAATTTGATCTTGTTGAACCACACGAATCAACCACGAATCCACACGTAGCTCTGATGCCAATTGTAGGATCCCGTTATCACTTCACTTCATACAATCGTTCACGAAATCGAACTAGAAATGAGAAAGAAAGATTGAGTTGTTTAGAGAGAGAAAGAGGAGAGAGAAATGAGAGAAAAAGAGAATAGATATTTTTAGATATTTTCAACAACTAACTTTTCCAAGTGGAAAAGTTCCTTATATACCCCGACACTTAAAAGTGACGCGCGGGATATTTAACTAGGACCCGGGCTCGGGTTTTGCTTGGGATTAAACCCGAAACATATACAATATTAGATTAACTATCAAGCCCGATTCCCGATATTATCCTATTACAACATTAACTAATTAAAGACCGAAGCTCCATCGTAGAGTGACCGAACTTCCTTGTTCGACTCAATAAATTGAGGCTAACAGAGATATAGAGTTGTAGAGATGGATAAGATGTGATTACATGGTAACCTGTTGGATCTTGAACTCTATGGTAACTGAATTGTCTGATGCATTCTTATATGCACAGTCTGCAAGTGAATTATGGAAAGAGATAGCAGAAAGATATGGACAAAGTAATGGTCTTTTAATTTACCAATTATAAAGAGAGTTGAGTAAGATCACTTAAGGTAATCTCACAATTGCTTCTTATTTTAACAAATTGAAGAAGTGTTGGGATGAATTGCAGAACATTAATGGTTTACTAACTTGTGATTGTGGTAAGATGAGAGAATGTACTTGTGGTGTTATTGAGAAGTTTATGTTAAGAGATAGTAATTCAAAGTTGATTCAGTTCTTGATGAAACTTAATGATGAGTGTGAATCTGTTAGAAGTCAAGTTCTTGCCATGGATCCTTTACATAGTGTTAATAAGGCTTACTATATTGTTCAGCAAATAGAAAAACAAAAGCAAGTCACTAATCATACTTTTGAGCCCTCAGCTTTTTTTGCTAATATGGACAATAAGGGGTCTAATAATGAGAGGAAAGAAAATAAGGGATCTAGAGTTTATGGTAAGAGGTTATGTACTAGTTGTAATCAAGAGGGACATAAAATTGATCAATGTTTTGAAAAGATTAGATATCCTGATTAGTACACAGGAAAAACGGCTAAGAAACAAGGAAGAATGGCTGCAAATGTGACCGCAGGATTTGATGATCACTTTAGTAGGGATAATCCTTTTGATTTAAATACTGAGAATAATATAGGAATGCATCAAGGAGGAGGTTTTGATCAAAAGGTAGTTGTTGTTGTTTGCCAGGATGTAATGAAGATGTTTAATGAAGAAGGAGGAGAATCCAATGCCTCAAGAGATTATGCAAGTACCTCACATACAGGTATATTCTCTTGTTGCACCATTTCTTTTTTCTTGTTCTGTTATCCACATATGAACATTAAGAAAGACTAGGTAAATGATACAGGGGCCTCTGATCATATAACACCTAATTTTGACTTGTAAAAATCCTATAATTATGCATTTACCTTATGGATGTTCAAAAACTATCACAATAGTTGGAAAAGTGAAATTCACACCTTCCTTGGTTCTCACAAATGTCTTTTATGTGCCTGTTTTCTAACTAAATATTCTTTATGTGGGCCAACTCATTCAAAACAATCAACTGGTTGCTCACTTTTATCCCAATGACTATTTTTTTTGGGCCTTTCAACTAATCAAGTTGTGGTAGTTGGCAAAGGTTCAAGATGTTTGTACATCTGCAAACCAATTGTTGATCCTATTTCCTTCTCTGGTAGTATTTCTGATTTTCATATGTCTCATTTGAATTCTGTTCTTAGTACTAGTTTGTCAAAGGAATCATTCAGTAATTCTGTTTCTAAAAATGTACTAGATGTTCAAACTTTTCATTCTATACTTTGGACATATCTTGCAATAGCCATGCTTTCACATATTCCATTGTATAAATCCATGGATTTTTAAGAATTTTCATGTGAATCATGTATGTTAGCCAAACATCATAGACTTCCATTTCCTAAGAGTTATAGTCTTTCTTCTACTCTTTTCCACCTAATACATGTTGATTTATGGGGCCCTTATAAACAAGCTGCTTTGAATGGTGCACATTTTTTTTTTATAATTATGGATGATAATACAAGAGCTACATGGACTTATTTAGTTCACTTAAAGGAACAAATCCCTAGTCTGCTGGTATCTTTCTTTGCTTATGTTAAGACTCACTTTCAGTAGCAAGCTAAGGTAGTTAGATCAGATAATGGAACTAAAATAGTAAACAAAACATGTGCTGAGTTTTTCCAAACACATGGAGTAGTATACTAAAAATCTATGGCTTATACCCCACACCAGAATGGTAGGGTAGAAAGGAAGCATAGACATTTGCTTGACACTGCTAGAGCTCTTAGATTGCAAGCTAATCTTCCATTAAAGTTTTAGGGTGATTGCATTTTGACTGCAACTTATTTGATAAATAAGATTCTTGTTAAAATCTTGGATTGGAAGTCTCCTTATGAAAGTTTATATGGCAAACCTCCTATATATGATCATCTCAGGGTTATTGGTTTCTTATGTTATGCTGCTAATGTTAAGCCTCATAAAGATAAATTTGAAAACAGAGGAGTCAAATGTGTTCTTATTGGTTATCCTGTTAATCAAAAAGGTTATAAGCTATATAATTGGGAGACAAAAAATGTTTTTCTTAGAAGAGATATGGTGTTTGAGGAGCAAGTTTTCCCTTTTAAACAACTTGATAATATCTCAAATGAACAATCATGTCCCACTTATCCAGTTTTTAATACACATCCTTTGGAGGAAACTGTTATCCCAAACATCCCTTTACCTGAAACTACACCCGCAGATCATCTTGATAACAATGAACCAACAGTGGAACATGTTGAAGAACCTATTACAAGGGCTCCAATACCTTCTCACACTTTTGTGCCAGTTAGGAAATCTACCAGGAGTTCTACCAGACCAGCTTGGTAGCAGGATTTTGTCACTCCTTCAAAAGTTAACTCTGTCAGAACGATGCCTACTTATCCTTTATTTAGTTCTTCTGATTTCCAAAACATTCCTTCCAGTCATGTAGCTTTTTTAGCAAATGTTTTTTGTTGTTCCTGAGCCTACTTCCTACAACCAAGCCATACAACATAAAGGATGGGTTAAAGCAATGGAAGCAGAATTAGCAGCTTTGGAAAGAAATGAAACTTGGACACTTATTGAAGTACCACCAGGTCACAAACCAATCACTTCTAAATGGGTCTATAAAACCAAATATCAACCAACTGGTGTAGTAAACACACTAAAGGCAAGATTGGTGGTAAAAGGTTTTAATCAAAATGAGGGCTTATTTAACACCCCCAAATTTATTTCGCAGCAGAACCAACAGTTTGGGTGTTAAGTCATAGCACAACAACATAAGAATATAAAGAACGACTCAAAAGAGACGTTTAAAACATAACATTGTCCCATTCATGTAAGATTAGAGTCGAAAATTTATCCACAAGATCGTCACCATACAACATCGTAACATAAGTTTAAAACCATAACACAAAGTGTTTTCAATGAATGGAACCAAAAACAAGTTTAATCAAAACATTTCGCGCTAAACTCCATTCGTCTCTCCAAGCCATCAACCTTGATTACCTGAGATAAGACATGCTAAAAAGTCAACGAAAACATTGAGTGAATCCATAGAGTTTATATGAAATAAAGAGTGAACACAAGTATTTTTAATCATCGAAAACTTGTGGATCAAACAAGTTATAATCACTAATGCATTAAGCTCATGCCACTGAAACGTTAACCAACATATTATAAATATGTGAATCATATTGTCCCCACAACCTAGTAATATTCCAATTTATCCTAGAAGAAATTCCTCAATCCAAAGGTCCTTTAGGTGATCGCGCCCTGATGTCACAAACCTCATATAGGGCAGTCACGGCCCAATAGAATCTACTAATGTACTACGCTCACCCATCATAGGTATTAAGAGGTCATGAAATTAGGGCCTTTTGCAATAGGTGACTTATGGCAATTATTCATAATCGGGTCCCAGCATACCGAAAATTCACTTGTGTTTAATTTATAAAACTAGCATGTATCTCCCTCGCGGGGTTTATAAAAACATTTATAAGTAGAAAGGCGAGGCTATGAACTCACCAAGAGAACAATTAGATCAGAAGTGTGACATCTCGAATGACGGGAAGTACTCCTAACACCTCCTAAAAACGTGACGCGACTTATCAAAAAGAAACAAAAACTAAAAAATTAAACAAGTGAATCACGAGATGTTTTCCGAGATTAAGCATGGCAATTCCACTAGAACTTCCCCAAATCTTTTAATCCCAATAATTGATTTGTGATCTGGTCTTATAGGTAAATGAACATCTACTAAGTTTCGGCTTTTAATTCTTATTTTATCACAAAGTGTACTATACGTTTTAATTCAGTGTAACTAACGTAAAAAACAACTCAGTTTCGTGATTTGACTCAACTTGTAGGACTCATAACACCCTAGCTCACAAATGTTCTAAATGTGAGGCTTTCACTCTTGGAAAGCTCTTTGTGTCTAGTTTCCAAAAATGTAAGACTCATAATCTACAAAGTTTCATAACTATTTGAAAAACTGGTTTTACCCCATGGTTCCCCAACAACATAAATTTCCAAAAAAATTACCCTTTAACGGAAATGCCATAAAGACTAAACCATGATAGCAATGAAGGTGAGGCCAATTGCTATAGCTTCCTTAAGATGTCTAACACTGACCAAATATTTAAAACCTAACCTTTTATTGTAAAAACCTGGAGTTTAACTCGTTTTCTAATCATAGGTCCAGATTTGACCTACTTTCTTATTTTGACCATATCTCCCTCATCCCAAGGAGTTGGTTGGGCATTCAACTATCCTATGATGCCAAGACATATACTAACCAGGAATGTAATTTAATCCATAAAGCTCAAGCCAAAATATTGCTGCTAAACATCGTGTTTATGTCTACTGTTTGCTAAAATAGTCTCCAATTATTTACTCCTAAAACCCATACCAAACCGTCAATCCTAACACTAACACAATCATCATGCAATGCTTAGCCAACTCTTAAACACAACTCATACATCATATAAACATGCATTTCCAAAGTTAAACATCCATTTTCATGGATCAAAAGTAAAAGAAAAATCAAAGATCAAGAAGTAACCTTACTAGAAAATGATTTAGACAAGAAAATCAAAACCAACAAACACTTCTTTCTTGATTGGGGCTGAGTTAGACCCACTCCAACACCCTAAATCTTGACTCACAAGGGTTCAATACACCCTAAATAATAATAGTCCAAGATCCAACCTAGTCTTGATTAAAGCCTTCCATTAAAACTTCAAGAACTTCTTCAAAACTTCAAGAAAATCTATCAAACATTGCAGCAACTCAAGATGATGTTGTGAGCGTAAAAAGGAAAGAAAATTTTGTAAAATAGAATGCTGGTGGTTGAAGGTAATTCGAACATCCGCTGCAAGGACAAAGGAGGAGGAGATTTTCTTTTTTTTTTAAACTAGGTGAAATGAAAAGGATTTAGCATGTATGTGAGAAATAAAATGAAATGATGGCTTTAAAGAGAATTGAAATATGTTGTTGTGTGCTTTTGTGCAAAACCGCCATAGTGCCTAGATATAGGTGTGGTATGTATTTTTATTTTTTTATTGTTGTGTATTTTAATTTAAAGTATAGTAAGTATTAGTTAAGTAAAATGTAAGGTTTAAGGTAAAACGCGAGTTTTAAGCAAGAAATTTACGTAAGACAGCGTAACCAAACGGAAATACAATGATGTAAATTATAATCATCGGGAGTATTATGAGAATATTACACCACGTTAAGGCACCGAAGGCGGAATAGGACGGAATAGATTTCCAAATACGGCTCACTTAAAGCTGAGAACGGGAAATTCTTACCAAATCGGGTAAACGTAAAATTAACGACTTTGCTTAAAAATAAAAATAGAAGTAAAGTTTGGAATAAATAGTGACCTTAAATACGGAATGTTACATCCTCCCCTCCTTAAGTGAGCGTCGTCCCGGTGCTTGATTCCTCTTTCTCGTCTTCTGGTTACTCGAGAAAAGATGAGGGTAATTTCTTTTGAAGAAATCTTCTCGCTCCCAAGTATATTCCGGACCTCACCTTGAATTCCATCGAAGTTTGACAATAAGAATTCGACTTTGCTTGAGTTGCTTCACTTTGCGGTCCATGATTTCTACTGGTTCTTCAATATAGTGCAATTTGTCGTCAAGTTGGGTCTCTTCAAGTGGGATAACTAAGTTTTTCTTGCCCGACATTTCTTGAGATTCAAAACTGGAATGTGTTATGAATTCCATGGAGTTTATTCAGGGAAGCTCAGCTTGTATGCCACGGGACACACAATTATTTATATGTTGTTGATGGTCCCAATGTACGTGGATCAACTTACACATGTTTCCCAAAGTGAATCACGCCCTTCCAAGGCGATACCTTTAACATGACCATATCACCCACTTGAAATTCCATTGGTTTGCGTCTGACATCCGCATAACTTTTCTGACGCTTCTGGCAGTTAGCAACCGATTCTTGATTTGAACAATCATTTCCTGTTGTCTCTCGGACCAATTCTGGGCCAGTGAGTTGGCTATCTCCAACTTCACTCTAGCATACTGGTGATCTATACTTTCGCCCATATAAAGCTTCAAATGGCGCAGCCTTAATGCTCGCATGATAACTGTTATTGTAGGAGAATTCGACCAATGGTAAGTGCGATCCAGATACTACCAAAATCAATTAGCATGTCGAAAATGTCCTCTTAGCGTCTTTGTATGAATAGTTCTCTCTCTCTGACCATCTGTCTCTGGGTGGTAAGCGATGCTCATATCTAGTTGGGTTCCCATCGCTTCTTGCAGTGATTTCCATAATCTTGATGTAAACAAATTGTCTCTATCAGAGATAATTGACGTCATGTAGCCATGCTTACATTACAATTTCTTTTAGTCTAATTGGGTGAGTTTTTCTATGCTTCAATCTTTTTCATCGGCAAGAAAATGAGCAGATTTGGTTAATCGTTCAAACAATAACCAGCGATGGGTCATAAACCACTCGGCGTTCTTGGAAGGTCCTGAGACAAAATCCCATGGTATTTTCTCCTCTTCCACTCTGATTTTAGTGGTTGAAAGTAGACCGGATAGCTTTTGGTGCTCAACCTTTACCTTGGCACAGGTCAGACATTTGGCGATCTCAGCTTTCATGTTTGGCCACCAATAGAGCTTCTTTAAGTCTTGGTACATCTTGTCTGACCCCAGGTGAATGGAATATTTAGATCTGTGTGATTCATGCATGAGCAACTCCCCGTTTTCCCCAAAACAACGGTAACAATTGCCCTTCAAAGCATTGGATTACTTCTGATCGGATCTCGAATATCGGCTTGATAGCTTCCAAATTTTTCAGCTTTATGTTCCTGCTTTTTCATCGCCTCAGTCTGAGCATTAAGTATTCTCTCAGGTAAATTGGTGTGTACCGTCATTACCAAAGATCTAACCCTTATTGGTTCTCTGTCCTTTCGACTTAGGGCGTCGGCCACTACGTTGGTCTTTAAGGATGGTAAACGGGATTTCAACAATCATAGTCACTCAAAAGTTCAATCCATCGCCGCTGTCTCATGTTGAGCTCCTTTTGATCCAGAATGTACTGTAGACTTGTGTATCTATGTTAACCAGTACACTTCAGTACCATACAAATAATGTTCAGAGTCTAAGGTGCAAACACTACAGCACCTCTCAGTTCTAAATCATGTCGTGTAGTTTACATCATGTTTCTTTTAGTGGTTGAGAGGCTCATACAACTACACCTTTTTCCCTCTGCATCAGAACAACCATAACCTTGTGCGACGCATCGCAGTATACAACGAAGTTCTCAGTTCCCTCAGGCAAAGCTAGGATAGGAGCGGAGCATAACTTCTGCTTCAAGGTCTGGAACGCTTCATGATTCTTTCGTACCCCCATTCATTACTTTTGTTTCTTCTAGGGTCAATTTAGTTAGAGGCTTGGAAATTAACAAAAAACCCTCGATGAATCTTCAGTAATATCCGGCTAAACCCAAAAATTGTCTTACTTCTGTCGGTGTTGTCGGTGCAGACCAATTTCGGATAGCCTCAACCTTCGCAGGATCCACGTGGACACCTTTATTGGTGATCACGTAAAACCCTCGGATATTGTACGATTACGCAGAAATCGCACTTTGAGAATTTGGCATACAATTGCTCTTTCTTGAGTAACTCCAAAATGATCTTCAAATGTTTTTAGTCTCTTCTTTATCTTAGTTTGATAAGGTTTGTCATCATGAATACGATCACCAATTTTATCAAGGTATGGCTTGCCACTCGATTCATTAAATCCATGAATACCCAGGGCGATGGCTTAGACCAATCGGCTTACTTGAATTCATTAGTGACCGTACCTAGTCTGAAAAGCTGTAATGGGGATATCTATCTTCTCTAATTCGGGTTGGTGATAACAGAACGCAGATGATCTTTTGAGTATTACGCTGGAATCTTGAAGATGGTTCCAAACAGGTCGTCAATCCTCGGGAGTGGATACGATTCTGATGGTAACTTATTTAGCTCGCGATAATCAATGCACATACAGAATGATCTGTCCTTCTTCTTAACGAACAACACTGGAGCTCCCCAAGGTGAAGAGCTCGGGCGAATAAACCCTTTCTTTAGTAATTCCTTCAATTAATCTGACAATTCTTTCAATTCAGATGGTGCCAAACAATATGGTGCACGCGCGACAGGTGCGGCTCCGGGCACAAGCTCAATTCTAAATTCAACTTGTCGAGGTGGTGGGAGTCCTGGAAAATCATCAAGAAACACCTTAGGAAAGTTACGAATCACTGAAATCTTGCTATCCACCCCCCCCCCTTTTTTTTTTTCAATCATTTATTCTGCGGTTCTTTTCTGTCACTTGAGCTATGAACAACTGGGATCCCTTTTCTATGTATTTTCTTGCTTAATGCAGGTATCTACTTTTAATAGTGATGCACACTTCCCCTTAACAACTAACGTCTTGTTCTTGTAAGGCACATGTACCTCCTTTTTACCACATACAATGACGGCATCGCGTTCTACCAACCAATCCATTCCAATTACTACATCGAACGTACCCAACTCTATTGGCATATGATCAATGTCAAATAAGTGGTCAAGTAAATTCAGAGTACAACCCTTCAGAACAGTGTTGGTGCATACCACTTTTCCGTTCGCTATTGACTTCGTAACTAGTATTTTTATTTGGCTGGGTTTAATATCTTATTAAATGGTAATTAACCATCCACAAAAAATTTTATCCGCTCCCGAATTCAACAGATGATAACATAACGATTATTTAATAAGAACGTACCAGTCACGACATTCGGGCCCTGGTTGTGCTTGGCATCACGGGTGACATATGCTTGACCTCGCACGTTTCCACCTTATCGATCAGCTCTCTTTGGGCATGCATTGCTTTTGTATCCTCTCTCACCACATTCATAACAAACTACAACTGATCGAGCATTGGTACCAGAAGCCACATTCTTGCTTTTGTAGTCCTTTTCCTTGTGTCCCATTTTTCCACAATTGTTGCACTTTGGTGGGCACTGATCAAAATGAGATAGCCCACAATGGTTACATTTGGAAGCAACCCTAGTTTGGTTTGCTCTCGCATTTTGAGTAGTGGTCAGAGCCCTAGCATTCCTATGTCTTTGATTGTTGTTCTGGTTGTGGCGGTATGTTGTACAGTTAATTTTCTTATGGTTGTTATTGTGTTGCCACCCTCGATATTGTTGTTGCCACACCTGATTGTTGTTTGCTCTCCACTTTCTCTTGCTGCTATCTGGCATTCTTTCAGCCTTGGTTGTAACTTTCTGTCCATTAGGGTATGAGTCATTCGGTCAGCCTCATTAAGACAAACAGGTCTGGAGAAGTGGTTTTCCTTTAATGTTTCAGGCAAGAAAGTAAGAATGCCTACACTTTCTTCTTTTTCGCTCGAAACCATGTTGGGCATTGCAGGACATTTCCATTGAACCTTTGGGTGTAAGCAGATATTTTGAGAATCTTGCACCTAAGTTACCAAGTCTAATTCCATCTTTGTATCTCTTCTGGCGGGACAAATTCTTCTCTCATCATTATTTTCATATCTTCCAAGCTTTTCATTAGCCACCTCAAGCCCCAAAAGGTGGCGACCTGAGAGTTCCACCATGTCAGGGCTCGACCCTGAAGTGTAGCCGCAGCAAACTTTACCTTGTTTCTCTCTGCACATTCGCTGATGCTGAAAACACTTTCCGTTTTCTCGAACCAACGGCATAACTCAATAGCACCTTCATTCCCGTGGAAACCAGGGGGTTACATTTCATGAAACTTGAGTATGTACATTCACGAGCAGGTGGTGCCCCACCTTGGCCTCCAGCATTTCCCCCGGTATTACCGCTGGGTCCGCCTCGGCGCCATTAGTGTTTCCTCATTGTTTGCTCGATCTGAGCAAGTGCTGCAGCCACCTATCAGAGACAGCTTTCAATGGCGGCTTGGGTCTTTGCTCTTGGCAGAATGTTCTGGTCATTCATGACGAAAACTCAATGAGTATTTCATACAATGGTATATACATAACATGTATAAAGCATATCATATCCAAGGCAAACAGAATAATCACACATGTATAAGCAATCAAAGCCTAAAAGACATCACAACACATCATATAGATAATCAAGGATAGTAATTCTTTGTCCATCACAAAAGATAGTACAAGGTTGCATTGTTTTACCAAAACACGACCTAAGTCATTACGATCTTAAGTACCAAGTCTATAACTGTACATGCACGGTGTTAGTGATGCAAAAAATAAAGAGACTACAGTATGATCTACACTACAGATAATAATGTAGGGATCCAGGTGGCTGTGACGGTTGTGGGTCACTAGTAGTAGCAGCATCATCACCCTCATCTCTAGCGGCAGCATCTCTAACCATGACATAGGGATCATCGTGTCGAGGACAACGAGTAGGACGGGCAGAAGGATCATCAGGGTCAGTACGAGCAACAGGAGCTACTGGAGCAGTAGGTGCGACATATGGTCTTTCATGATAATATCTGAACGGGTGTAGGTGCCACTGAACCTCAAAGGACCACTGCCTCAGACTATGGTGGTGCCATGACAAGCGATCAACATCCCTTTGACTAGATTTCGTAAAAGCGGTCTTCAATTTCTTATTTTCTTTCGGTCTCCCTTCACATAACTCTGATTACTTTTGATTTCAACGTTCACACACTTCCGCTGAGTGCATGTTGACCCTTAATTTCACTCCTTAAATCAGTGTCAAATTCTGCCAAATATTTATCCATCACACTGAGCCTTTTCAGGGTTGAATGTTCAGTGTTAGCCCGTTCAACCATTTGTTGAGTAAGGCCCTTGACCTGGCGATGTAGAGTGTTGACATCCCTTCTGTAGGGCCAGGAGAAAAAACCTGCCGAGAAGGTCCACTACCCACATAGACGGTACCCGAGAATTGGCGCACAGAATATGGTACCCTAGTGATGGTACCAACTGTAACAATCCGTAATTTTTGATCAATGAACGACGCCATTTAAATTCACTATTTTTTTTTCTCGTACGCGTTTGTTTTTAATCGAAATCGTTAAGTTAAATCGCGTAAGCAAGAAATGATCAGTTAACGTAAACAAGGGTTAAGTAATTATTTTGAGAATAATTATTAACGTTTCACATGTTATTTATCGGATAGTTGAATAAGCGTTTACGTTTGCGATAAAATGACCATTTAGGTATTCCCAGGAACCGTGAAAATATTAACGTACGCTTCAACAAATACATACGTTTTTATACAATGATCATTAGTTTAAAAGGTTTTATGCAATATGTATACTATATATATTATATATATATATATATATATTATATATAATATATATATATATATATTTATATATTTTATTATTATATATAATATATATATATTTTATATATTATATATATATATATATATATACTTACTATTTAACGTCTCATAGTATACACAAGATAACATAATACTTTATAAAATACACAAGACTTTCAATGTATACTTTTATAAATAAAAAAAAACTACACATTACAATTTTATATAAACTTTTACTTGCATATTTCTTTTATAATACACAAGTAACATTATTAAGAAAGATAAAATAGCTAGAATAACAATCCTTAAAACCTTGGATGGATCTACTTAAGGGAACACATTATCACAATAACCATTTAAACCCTTGTTTCCTACCCTTTTGTCCCCTTGATTCCCACGGTCAAAGAAACCCCCCCCCCCCCTTGGACTTTTCTAGTCTCAAACTTGTTCATAATTTCTCATTCACTTATCCTATATATACATGCATTGCTTATGTAAAAGTTACTTACACTTTATACTTACAAATTCATTTTTCCTTCTCTCTTTTCCTTAGCCAAAAGCCATGGCTCCAATAAAGCCACCTAAGAATCAATTCATCTACAAATTTTTTACATCTCATCACATCCATTCCTAAGGCACACTAAAATTTTTACAAGCTTGGATAATTCCATTTGATGGATTTAGAAGAAAATGAAGGATTAGGTTTCAAACCTATCTAAGGTTTATAGCTTGTAGCTTTGTTAGAGTCTAATCAACGGGTTTAGCATTTTTCTCACACATGCATCCTTCCTAAGGTCTTCTTAATACTTCATACTTTTATTTATCTTGATTATATGTGGTTACATAGTTCGTTATGGCTATCATCACCACTTAGGACGGGTTTTAATATGTAAAATGAGGTATCACTTATGTTTTTGAAGTTTACATCTTTTCTTATGTCTTTTTGTTTTATTGTTCATGGAAAAATGGATGTTATAAGTATGTTGACATGTTTGTTTAAGTATATAACTTGATTTTGTATATAATTAGGGGTTAAGGTTTAATTAAGAAGTTTTATGATTAAAAGTATACAATAAAGTTATAAAGGGCTAGTTTATAATTCGGCTGTCTTACAGTAGGTTGACTGTTTATAAACTTTAATAAGCATCATGACAGTTTCATACATTGTTAAGAAACTGAATAATCCGATTTATAACTCGAAATAGAGACGTTAGTTACGTGTTTACGACGAGAAATATTTTATAAAAACTATTTATTATAAAATTTACTATTCTTTACAGAAAGGTGATATTTTTAAAACATCAAAAATATGATTTAACTTTTAATTAGGATCTTTCTCAGGACAGAATCGGAAAATCGGAGTATAACACTAAACTAGACATTTACTGGTTTGTACGACAAAATACGATTTTAAATAAATTAGGGTTTTGTGTTCAACAGTAAAAAGTTATGTTCACCTGAGGTCCTAATGTTAAAAATGTAAATTTATGATAACTCGTCTTTATACCGAAAATGAGAGGGCATATAGAAACGTTACATCGGGTTAAAAACGCGAAAGTTATGTCTGTTTTACTTAAAGAGGGACAATTATGAAACGTTTTTACTTGTTAAACACAATTCTTACCAGAAACAATTAGATGGTGATTGAACTATATCGACCATATATGTTGGTATTAATCAAAGTACTATATTATAGGAGTTTATTTGAGGCTATTCGGGGTGGCGCTATCGACGAGTTGTTGATTACGATTTAAGTGGTCCTAGCTCTTATAGTTCACTAACGACTCTTAATTTACTGATAGCCCATAAGATCGTATGATGTGCTATACGACCTTAATAACTAAAGTGTTTAGTACTTATAAACCTATTTGGATAAGGTTGCCTTTCGGTTCCTTTCGGGAGACGCATTTTTTATTTTGAATATTGTTGAATTTCCATCTCACTCAAGGTGAGTTCATAGCCCATTCTTCTACAATTGTTTTACACAAATCTACGGGGTGAATTACAATTGCTTGTTTTACCTTGGTCACAAGTGTTTTTCAAAGGTGTTTTTTATGCTTATCCAGATTACTGCTGGATTATTAATGTTCTAGTTACCTTATTGCAGTGAAGTCCCTATTTATCATGAACCGTTAATTTGTTTATTATAGTAAGCCGTAGTGTTATGGATAGATCTCTCGGGACTGACAATCCCACACCTTTACTGGCGTCCATAGTTTGATGGTGCATTTAATCTGAGCGGTGTCTGGGTGTTGGAAGCATCCTTTTTCTAGATTGGGGGCAACAAATATAGTTAACGGCTTCGGTGTCATGAGCTTAGTGCATAATAAATGTTTTGGATAATGAATATGTGTTTCAGAGTCTACTATTACTTCGATCTTGTGGTCCATCTTATTATTGATAAAACTATGATTTCATCAACTTTGTGTTGTCTTTTAGATGTAAGTTCAGGTCTAGGGTATGAAGAGGGGAGAGAAGCGTGGCGGATATCAATGAGACGGATTACTGTGTTTTATCTAAAGGTTTAATGCAACTTTCTATTATCTTTAAAAGACTTAAGTCATCTTTTGGTATTATGAAAGATTTTGTATTAATTAAGAATCGCTTTATTACCTTTGAAATTATGGGACCTAATGTATGAACTACGGATTAATTATGCCTTGGCATCGAATGAAATCTTATTTAAAACGTCCATTAAGGTCAGTTTCCTACTATCATTGATTGTTGAACTTTTGACGTAGACCAAATGTTACATTCCTCGCCTGCTACCTGATTTGGGGGGTACTAGATGGTACAGAGCATAAGGTTTGGGGACACTGGGTCATTTTCAAACTAGTTATAACCAAAAGTTGAAGGTCTTTCTTTTATTCATTTTTAAATACAGAATCACTTATCGCTTTCCGATGAATCCACGCGGACGTATTCTCTGATCTTAACTTTCCTTTTCCGAGTGTCAAATTATTTGCATTATATATATTTTATATCTATATATTACTTGGTTTTAATTCAATCTCTTACGTCATTCTTTTGACATTATCATTATCTATTTATATCGATCAATTATATAAATATCGATTATCTGATTAATTTTTAGATTATTTATATTCATCTTTATTTTACCCATATGCATGATTTGCTACACTTTACAAATTCTTAACTGAATTGTGTACATATGTTGCACTGAATCATGATGACCAAGGAAGATTTAAGAAGTACAATCTGTTAGGAGATTTAGTGGGAAAAGCGTGTGGCTAAGCCATTGAAAATATGAAAAGTACTTTGAGTTGATTAAACAATTACTGGGGGATCCGGATCAAAATTACTGGAGCGAACTGTTGTACGAGATGATGGATGTTCGTATTTAGGACATTTAGAATGGAAGTCCCTCTTTCAAAGGGAACTGAAGGAGTAGTCGGTCTGGAAACGTTGGTTCGAAAAGATGGAGCAAGTGTTGAATTGCAAATGTGTTGAGGATGACAAAGTAAAGAAAAAAACAAAAAAAATAGTTTTCACCATGTGCAAAAAAAACTACGAGTGTCATGCTCTTCACCTGGTGGATCGGAATGTTCATACTTTGGGATTGCTAATGTAATCAGATCCCTGGAGCAACGTGAAAGCATGATGACCACTGAATATGCAGCAATGAATCCAATGGATGGAACACGAGCTTTGGACTCTGACTCTGAAAGGAGATGGAGATTGAAGTTAAACCATTCGTTTCCACGCACTGGCTTGATGTGTAATGAATTGGTGCTTATGAAAGAAGAAGGATTGACAAGGTATATTTCGTGGGTTTTCTGAAAGACACGATGGAAATCCTTCTTTAAAGCTGTGACCTAGCATGAGGACAATTACATGCGCCCAGTGAAATGGTCGAGCAAGCAGTTCCGCGGATAGGGCTGCAAGGATTCGGGTAAACAATAAACAGGAAATGGGAAGACAAACCCGAGAAAACACAATAACAATACCATAACTACAACAACATCCCCAAACTACAATAACCGCAACCGAAACATCAATATCATCATACAGCAACAAAACAGGGACACGGAAAATGTCAGACGTAATATGTTCGAAAGCCCCCGTTGGAGGACAGATTTATGCTGGAAATTTACAAAATGTATCTGGTGAAACTTACATCAATCATGGACCGTGTCTCCAAATGTGTCAGAGTTGCATGATTAGTGATACCTGGAGATAGGATTGTAGAGTTAGCTTCAGGGGGCAGGTAAGGAATTTCTGCAAAATGTGACATGTTTCGGTTGTGGAGAGAAAGGACATTTCAAGGATAAGTGTCGAAGCTCAGGTACAGCAAAATGTATTGGAGCTGTGGGAGAGCTTATTGGTGGTTTGAAAATCACAGCGAATACCGTATGTGGCCACGGGTACATATTCTTCTAATGTTTCATACGCTTGGCTTATTCTCTTTGACTCCGGTGTCTGATGAAGAGTTTTTGATATCTTTGGATTATAGTATTTTAATTAATAATGCCCTGCCACTCTAAACAGTTAGCTACCGAAGTAGAGTTTGAGACGGAAAAAGTGTATAGCACCATAATACCTTAATTACGTAGTAGCCACCTTAGTCTTGTTAAATCACGTATTCAAAAAATAGACTGTTGCAACCCGGCTTGGAAGCTCTTTGATGCTTTCATTGGAATCGGATTGGTTGGATATCCCAGAGCTCTCATCAGATTGTACTGAGAAGTGTCCGTATTCTCTTAGATGGCGAGATTCTTGAAGTTCAAGGCGAGAAGCCGGAAAAAGACCTTGGATCACTTGCATGTATCAAGGCTGATGAGAAAAAGCTTGATGATCATACGTGTTGTCCGAGACTTCCCTGAGGTATTTCCAGACGATTGTGTGGTTTACCTTTGTGCGAGAGGATAGAATTTCACATAGATTCTGATTCCAGGGCATAGCCGTTGTTAGATCTTCATACCGGTTAGCCTTCAAGAGAATGTTAGAATTATCAAACAGCCGTATAAAGACACTTCAAGAGAGTGTTTATTCGACAAGTCATCACCATGGGAGCACCCATTCTCTTTGTCAAGTAGCAAGACGGTTCGATGAGATGTGTATTGATACAGGGAACTAACAAGTTGTCTTAAAGAACGTTACCCTTCCAGACTTGATGACTTGTATGACCAATTACAGGTGCGTGTGTTTCTCGACAGATATGATATGACGTCGTGATACTTCAGTTGAGAGTCGAGAGGAAGATATACCGAAGAGCGTTTAGAACCGCTAGGGGCACTTTGAGTTCCAGTTTGCCCTTTGGACTGGAAAACGCGCAAGCATATTTATTGGACTCTAATGAATGCGTTGCAGGCCGTATTTGGACAAATTTGTACTTGTGTTCATTGACGACATCTTCTCTACTCCAAAGTCAGAAGAGAAATGAAGTCCCCTGAAGACGATTTTGATTACTTCAGAAGGAGAAGTTGTACGCACACTTTTTCAAGTGGGACATATTGTTACAGGGAAAGTACAGTTCATAGGAATGTGGTCAACGTAATGGTTTCCACGTGGATACCTAGCTAGGTTGTAGTTCGGTAAGATAGGATAGACCCCTGAATCGTCAACCTGAATCGTTCATTTCTAGGGATTGCGGGTTACTTACCGACAGTTTATGAGTATTTCCCAAGATCGCCCAAAGCCCCTCACCTGATTGACTCAAACGCAATAGAGTCATGGTGGGGTCGATAAGAAGATGAATGCTTTTCCAAATTTGAAGAAGAAATATGTAATGCACATGTGATTAGCACTCCCCGATGGACCACGTTAACTTTGCGGTCTCCCCAACTTCTCTTTTTCCTCCCCATTAGTGATGTCGATCAAAAACAAGGTTTGGGTGCGTCGCTTGATGCAGGCGGGGCTAGGTGATAGCATATGCGTCATAGACAGTTGAAAGAAGCATGGACCTAATTATACACACCCATGGACTGGAATTGGGTGCTGGTTGGTGTTCGCTCTCTTAAATCTGGAGGACATTATCTTTATGGGAGAACAGTGTATTACATGACACCAGAGTTCAGTAACACTATTTGACCAGAAGGATTTAAATATTGCGTTAAAAGGCGGTGGATCGAGTAACAGTGACTACGAGTGTGAGATCAAATACCACCCGGGCAAGGCGAACGTGGTGGCAGATGCCTTGAGCAGGAAAAGAAAGACTCAAGCAAGAGAGTAAGTGCTATGAGCTATTTATATTATTTAGACTTAAGACTAAGATTTTGGACCGCCAGAGCGAAGTCTACCAAGGATCTCAAAGCCTAAACTTTTTGGCTAAGAGGATTGAAAACGCACTTTAAGCACCGAGATGATGGTGAAATTTACTTCTTTGATCGTATCTCGGATCCATCAGTTGGTGGTGTAAGGAAATTGATCATGGATGAAGCTCATACTTCTAGATATTCAGTACATCCGGGTGCGGATAAGATGGTTACTAGATTTGAGATACATTGTTTTGGTGGCCGGTATGAAGAGAGACTTGTGAGTCGTTAGTGGATTTGTCTTACGTGCTCTAAGATTTAAGCGAAACATCAGAAAATCCTTAGGATTTTCTTTCAACAAACCAGAACAATTATTGAGTGGAAATAGGAAATAGATAACGATGACTTTGGTCACAAAGTTGCCTACAAGTGCGTGGGCATCGAATTACGATTTGGGTATGTTGTGGATACGATTGTACAAGTCGGCTACACTTCTTACATATTGTGATAGTTACATGACGGAAGAATTAGCTCAAAGAATTAGACCAATGAGATTGATAGCAAGAGAATGGTATGCGGTTCTATCATTTCAGATGTGATGGTCCAATTACATCAACCTTATGGTCTAGCTTTTCACTTTCAGGAAGTGGATGGGTACGGACTAGACACTAAGTATGGCTGTAAACCCTCTGACCGACGGTCAGAGAGAGTGAGCGTACTTATTCTAAAAGTGGAGAGATAATGCTTCGAGCTCTATGTTATTGGATTTTGGCTGGCAGTTTTGGGATACTCATCATTCCATTGATTGAGTTGTCCATAGTAATAAAAGTTACCACCACGCATTATGTGTGACCATTCCGAGGCTCATGTAGGGCGAATTTGTAGATCCCCGTGATATGGTTGAAGTTGGAGAAATAAGTTTATCTGGACAGAGTTAATGCCATGTAACATGACTGAAAAGATGTTCAAAGCAAGGAAAGATTAAAGAGGCTAGGAGTCGCAGAAAAAGCTATGCTGATAAGAGGCGTAAACCTCTTGAATCAAGTTGGAGACGAGTCGTACTTAAGGATATCTCCATGAAGGGAGTAGGTAGAATTGGTACAAAGGAACAAGCTAGCACCACGATATGTGGGACCCACACAATTGGAAATCGTGGAGTTTGTTGGATCCCAGTGGCTTATTACGATAGAAGTTTCCAAGAGAGCTAAGTCTGTCCATGACACGTTTCATGTGTCGAAACCTCAAGAATGTGTAGCACTGAGCAGATGTTCAAGTACCTTTGGATGAGATCGAGATTGATGAAAAATATTGCGATTTGTCGTAGAGCTATGGAGATTCATAGAGCGGGATGTGAAGTAGCTTAAAGCGAAGAAGAATCCCATTGGTCATATGTTGTTGGAACTCTCGCAAGGAGCTGAGTTTACATGGGGAACGTGAAGACACCAATTTCATAATACGAAGTATCCTCATCTTTTTCTCTGCAACCGTACTTCGTCAAATGTCAAACTTTAACGCTTGAGGACAAGGCTCATTTAACGGGGAAGGACTGTAATAATCCGTAATTTTTGATCAATGAACGACGCCATTTAAATTCACTATTT
This sequence comes from Tanacetum coccineum, assembly GCA_026074375.1. Lineage (NCBI taxonomy): Eukaryota > Viridiplantae > Streptophyta > Magnoliopsida > Asterales > Asteraceae > Tanacetum > Tanacetum coccineum. Next base: position 79,798 of record BQNB010001246.1, read on the forward strand.
ATTTTTTTTTCTTGTACGCGTTTGTTTTTAATCGAAATCGTTAAGTTTATTCGCTGTAAAGCATAGAAAATGTATCTGTTACCGTAACAAGGGTTAGTAATTATTTTGAGAATAATCTATTACATTTCACAAGTTATTTTTATACGGATACGTGGAAGTGCGTTTTATGTTTCGGGGATAAATGAATTTAGGTATTCCCGAAACGTTAACAAATTTAACGTACGCTTCAAACATAAATACCTAGTTATTTTTACAATGATCCAAAGTTTATAAAGTTATATGCATAATGTATTTAATATATTATATATATATATATATATATTTACTATATATTTATTTATATATATCTTCATATTTATTTTTATATATTCGTCTCATAAGTATACAGAGGATAACATAATATTTACAAAATACCAAGACTTTACAAAGATATACTTTTTTAAAAAAAACTTACTTTACAATTTTATATAAAACTTTACTTGCACATTTCTTTTTATAATTACACAAGTAACTTATTAGAAAGAAAATAAGCTAGAAACAATCCATAAACCATGGGATGATTCTACTTAAGGGAACAATTCAAAACATAACCAGTAAACATTGTTTCCTCCCTTTTTGTCCCATTGAATCCCACGGTCAAAGAACCCCCCCCCCCCTTGGTACTTTCTAGTCAAAACTGGGTTCAATAGTCTCATTTACTTATCCTTTAAATACAAGCACTTCTTATGTAAATTTCCTTACACTTTAACTTTCCTAAATCATTTTCCTTCTTCTTTTTACTTAGCAAAAGCTCGGCTCAATAAAGCCTACCTAAACAAAATCATACAAAATTTTTCAAACTAATCTATACAACATATACACATCAATCTATAAAGACTCACTAATATTTACAAGCTTGGATTATCAATTGCAAGGATTTAAGAACGAAATGGATAGGATTAGGGTTTCAAACCTAAATCTTAGGGTTTATAAGCTTGTAAGCTTTGGTTTGAGTTAAACATCGGGTTTAAACACTTATTTCTTCATACACATACATCCTTCCTAATGTCTTCTTAATACCTTCATTACTTTTAATTTATCATGCTTTTATAGTGTTAATGTTTTTATGGCTAATTCAACCACATTAGGACTTTTTTCTTTACTATGTAAAAGTGCGTTATTCACTTTTGTTTATGAATTTACACACTTTTCTTATGTCATATTTCTATTATATCATGGAAAAATGGGCATTAATTTGTATGTGAACATGTTGTTTAAGTATAATACATGATTTTGTATAAAATTAGGTTTTAGGTTTATTAAGAAGGTTATGATTTAAAAGTATTACATAATCTGTTATAAAGGCTAATTTAAATTCGTGTTCTATACAGTAGGTTTGACATTATTTTTTTATATATATATACAAAATACTACCGCTCATGACGATTCCAAAATGATAAGGATACTTGAAAACTGATTTTAACGAAAAAGAGTTAGTTACGAGTTTACGAGAGAAATACTTATATAAAGATTTTTATTAAATTTACTATTCATTACTCGAATGTGTATTTTTAAAACATCTCAACAAATATGCTTTAACTTTTAATTCGAGATCGTCCACGAGGGAATCGTTTTAAAAACGGGAGCCTATAACGATATTATACGACATTTACGTGTTTTACGACACAAATAAGATTTTAAATAACTAGGTTTGGTGTGAGCAGTAAAAGGTTATGTTCACGAAGGTCCAAAGTTCAAAAACTGTAAATTTATGATAACTCGTCTTACATACGCAAGCCTGTGGGCATTAGAAACGTTAAAATGGGCTTTAAAACGCGAAAGTTATGTGTTTTTATAAAGAGGCAATTATAAACGTTTTTATACTTGTTAAACACAATTTTACAAAAACAATTAGATGGTGATTAAACTAATATAGACCTATATGTGGTATTTATCAAAGTAAATATATTTACTAGGGAGTTTCATAATGAGGGCCTCATGGGGTGGTATCGACGAGTTGTGGATTTACGTTTTATAGTGTCTTAGTCCTCATACGTTCACTACACGATTTCATTATTGATAGCCCGGTATGATAGTAGGATGAGCTATTCCGACTATAATAATCAATAAGTGATTTAAGTAAATTTGTGACAACTGTCCTTTTCAGACTTTATAATGCTATGTTACCCTTTGCTTTTGTGTGCGATTGAATTTTGACCTTTTTCTGTCATATTAAAAACTATGGCCGCTAACACAGTAATTTTTCAGAATATTTTAATAATAAATCATAATTAATATTACATATTTCTCATTTTATAATTTTTTCACTTCTTTTTCAAACTTATTTGGCCTTAAAACGAGAAGGAAAGGTACGAACAATACTAATTATTGTATATTTAATTTAATTGTCATGATTTATTTATAAAAATATTTATGATTATTCTAACATCTTATTTCAAATTTTTTATTAAAAGTGAGTACGGTTTTTGATAATTATTAGTCTCGTGCTTTGCCATTTATTATTATTCAGAAAAGTATTCATATGTTCATAATTTTATTTGTTTTATCATATAATTTATTTTTTATGGGTTCCGTCTAAATCTCTTGTTAATATTCTATTTTTACTCTTCGCCTAAACAAATACCCTCCACATTAAATAAACCACGTTAAACTAAAATATGCTCTTATTTTCTGATGATACAGTCCTATGTGGTGTGTCATTATTTTTTGTGTTGTGCGCCCTAAATTTAAAGGACCTAAGCTATGGACACATGACCTTTTATCGCGTTTGTTTTGTGTTACATGGATAAAAGCAAACGTGTTTAACTAGTTATATTATATTAACTAGTCATTGCATGCCAGCATTAATACCTATATAGAAATAGAGAAAACGTGTCCTGCAATTAGATAGCTAATTTAATATGTGGCAAGGCTAGTAGTATGTAGAGTAGTGACTAAACCAAGGTACATCTAATTAAAGTATATATGAAAGTATGTTTCGTTTATCTTTTGTGTGAACGCATAAAAAAATATATATATCCTCCATGTCATCTTGTTTTAAATGAAGATCTCAGTCACAAGGAGTTAACCAAACTTATATAACTGAAGAATCAATTCGCGTTTAAATCATTCTTTAAATATATCATTCCTTCCTTTCCAAATTCGCCATTTCAAGTTGATATTTAGCCGACGTCCCTATATCACCCTATCATAATTCATTGAACCAAATCAAGAAGCTGCTACTACAAAATAACATCAAGACATTTACTCACCATTCACCACACGCATTACTCACATTCATACAGGAAGCCGCCTTCTTTGTACTGCTTTGGTCATACAAAATACGAAGGTTCGGGTTGTCTAAAATCCGGTGTATAGCTCGCGGTTAGGTTACGGTTGCTCTCGATGAATTTTGATATGTTCGTGTTCGGGTAAAAAGGATTATGGTTGGGTCGATGAGGTGTTTTAGTTCATCGATTTATACACGTTAATGTTCTGGGTTACGGTTGTATTCATTAAACTCGAGTCTCGTATTCGTGTTCAGTTTGGCTGTCTCGGAGGTATACTAGCTTTTCGCTTAATATTCCCGTTTTTTTTATATTAATATTATAGCTCAAGCCTAGTTCGTCTAGTATATAAATTATTTTTGGCATGGAAGCGGATATAAAGACTACCACAAGAAAGTTTATGTCAATAGCTAAACTAAAACATATTCGATCTCATATAATCACCGTAAAAGGATGACGTCGAGAACGTTTTGAGTCTTGATATTGTTCTTAAAAGTCTTACATGATAATGGTAGTAAGCTAGCCATTTGGTGTCTAAGTCGCCATAATATTCGAAACAGATTGATCAAGAAAAATAAAATAATATAAAATAATATTAGCAAAACAAATTCACAAAAGTAGAAAACGTGCATGTACAACTCCATCACACATGCATTGAATCTTTTGTAGCAATTTTATTTTGGTTCATGAATTATAAAGGTTGATACAAATAAATATCATAAATTTTAAAGTAACCTTTTTAGCCCTTATCTATTTTATGTTCTTCAAAATTAGTCTGAAATATTTGTCTTGTCTTTAACATAATTATTTTCATAAAAAATTCAAATGCTAAAAAAATTTATAAAAACTAATTTATATTTATTTGCATAATAATTAAAAATTCTTAGTCGCGACTTTATTGTTAGGTTGCTTTTAGAATTTTACTCGGATTCTCGACGCCTTGTTTCTCGTTATCATTTCTCGCTCTCTCGACGTTTACATCTCGCCATCTATTATCATATTGCTCAAGGTGAGTTCATAGCCTCGCATTTAATTCTTTTTATGTTTTAAAAACCCGCGAGGGAGATACATGCTTGTTTTTGATAAATCGAACACAGGTGATTTTATTATGTGAACGTTGCTATGAGTGTATTGTTGTGGCCCTTCTTTCATGAACCGTTAATCACCGCTAACCGGTGGACGCTGATGCAATAATAATAGATCTATTTTGGCCTAACGACCTGTCTGGCGTGTGTTCCTTGCGAGGGCATACGGGGACATATTGTATTTAGTATTGGGAGTGTGTAGCACTATCACTCCAGGTTGGGCACATGGTTAAGGTTCGGTTCGTGGCTCTAGCATCGTTGTGATTGTTCTATGAACTAAATGTTTTGCTATGCTTGTGTTCAAAATGATTGTTTATAAACTCTATGAATTCACTCAACGTTTTCGTTGACTTTTTAGCATGTTTATCTCAGGTATATGCTTGCTAGCTTGGATGGGATGGAATGCGGATATCGAAGGACGTGGACTTGGTGAACTTTGCACATATGATAAAATGTTTTCTTTTAAAGAAACTTAAACATGTTGTGGATTATTTGAAATGAGTTTTTATAAAGTTATTGGGACCTTGTAACTCTGATCTTTTTAATAAAAATTGAATGTAGTTTACCGTGACTCGTGAGCTTATATTATGAAGTAGCACCCCAATGTTGTATTCCGCTGCGTTGTAAATATGGGGCTGTTACAGATTGGTATCAGAGCACGAGTCATAGCGAACTAGGTCGTTTTTCAAAACCTGGACTATGACTGTTTTTGAAAAAATTTCACGAGTCGTTCACCGATATCCGATATCCGCGCCCAATCCTTCTCGATCCTTTATGTGCTTGTTGCTAGGCCTTTGATTGTATACTTTATACCAAGCGTGCGGTATAAATGGTAATTATATATATATGTGTGTATGTACATATACAATATCCGTCCTTCGACGAACTGCTATACCTTTATATATGTCATTCGATTCATCGCTACGCGGGTACATTCGAGTTGTACTATTAATATTAAGTAATGGGGTCACCATTATGATACGATTTAATAAATTTCGTATATGTGTCATATGTACATTTACATTGCAATATTATATAGATTTGAGGCTTTGTTAGATTTTGGTTGTGTTTTGGACCGCGACTAAGGAATCAAAGACTAAGGAACAAGGCGAAACTATTTCTTCTTCGATCTTGCTTGGTATATCATGGTGAGTAAATCCTATTACTAGTATAATCTATGTTTTCGCGTTAATTCGTTATTGATAAAGGCTTGCGGTGAAATCCGTCGAGAAATTGCGTAGATTAGATTGAAAGCATTATTGGGAAAAATTAAACAATTTCAATATCGTGTATAAGTAAGTTTAAATTTGATATGAATTGATTTTTGGATCAAAATAAACTTTTGGCGCGTTTTGTAACACGCGACTTTGAACAGAAAGTTAACCCGTATTTCAAGGCCCGATATTTTGTAAAAGCTTATTTTTATTTAAAATAAGATCAAGTTTATTTTTGCAAACGTTTTGATATAAAATAAAGCTCTTAACTCATTGTAACGAAGAAACTGGAACAAAAATCGGAATATACACTTTAAGTGAAAAACTATAACACTTGAAATAATTAATTAAAAAGCTGATATAATTTTTAAAGAGCAATTCGAGCACTTTCGAGTCAGTTTTAGCTTTCCGGCAAAACACGAAAGTTGTTCGGAATGTCATTTTACTTTGCCGCGAGGCTTGTTTATTTTTAAATCACTTGATAATGGGTCAAAAATGAAAGTCAAATTTTTATATTTTCTTAAAAATAAAATAAGTTTCAGCAGAATTTTGTAAGAGCATTTTGGTCATTTTCTGTCGAGATTCAAATCTCGACTAAAACTAAAAAGTTGTTCGAAACAATGTTTTACATGAAATCTCTTTAGAGTCCGAGTCACGAAAATAGGATATAACGGGACAGTTTTGAGAAAAACATACATATAAACTTATTAAAAAGTCAAATGTTGATTTTAAAAGTCAATTGTGCTAATTTGAATCTTGTTGGATAATTATAAAAATAATAAACTCTCACTATTCTTACTAATGCTAAATATGACTAATGCATGGATGAGGCTCAATGAAAGAAGTGATGGATTCGATAATATACAAAATATGAATGATTATATTTGTTTTGTTGTTGTATTCATTTTTATATAAGTAAAGCATTAATTTTTCAATGCTTTTGAATATCTATGTAATCGATATATATCTTTTAATTATCATAATATTTATCATATAAATTATTTTAATAGCAATGCACCCGTAACGGCATAAGTATTAAATAGGAATCATAAGCTTGACTTGGTTCGAGGACCCATGAGGAGTCTTACTTACGCGCGCGTAAGGAAAAAAAGTTATTGTTTAGTTTTTGAAAAATGACCTAGTTCTCTATTACTTAAAGCTCTTGATGACATTCTTTATCACCCTATTTATTTCACAGCAGAACCAACAGTTTCTGGGGTTAAGTCATTGCACTACAAATAGACTATAAAGAACGACTCAAAGAGACGTTTTTAAAACATAACATTGATCCATCATGTAAGTTTCAGAGGCGAATATTTGTCTACAAGATCGTCACCATATCATATAGTAACTATGTTTTAAAACCATAAACACAAAGTGTTTTCCAATGAATGGAAACAAAAAACAAGTTTATCAAAACATTTTGCGCTAAACTCCAGTGTCTCTCCAAGCCATCAACTGATTACCTGAGATAAGACATGGCTAAAAAGTCAACGAAAAACTTTGTGTGAAATACTTAGAGGAGTTTTTGAAATAAAAGAGTGAACACATAGTATTTTTAAATCGTCAGAAAAACTTGTGGATCAAAACAAGTTATAAAATCACTAATGCATTATGCTCATGCCACTGAAACGTTAACCAACATATTATAAATATGTAATCATTTGCCCCACAACTAGGTAATATTGCATTATACCTAAACAATTCTTATTACAAAATGTCCTTTTAGGGGTGATCACGCATGGATGTACACCCAGACGGGCAGTCACGGCCCCTTAAAGATTCCACCCTACTTATGTACTAGCGCTCACCCATCATAGGTAATTAACAGTGCATGAAATTAGGGGCCTTTTTGCAATAGGTACTTATGCAATTAGTTCACAATCGGGTCCAGCATACCGAAAATCACTTGTGTTCAATTTATAAAACTAGCATGTATCTCCCTCGCGGGGTTTATAAAAACATTTATAAGTATAAAGGCGAGGCTATGAACTCTCCCGATTTGAGACAATTAGATCAGAAGTTGAAAGTAGTCTCGAATGAGCGGCAAAGTACTTACTAAGCACCTCCTCAAAAGTCGTTGACACGAGATTCAGCTACGTAGAAAGAAACTATACGCAAAAACATTTATAACAAGATGATCAATGAGTTTGTGTTTCCCGTGATATGCATGGATTCACACTAAAACTTCCCCAAATCTTTTTAATACCAAAATGACCTTGTGATCTGGTCTTTTAGGTAAAATGAAACCTACTAATTTTTAGGCTTTTAATTCTTATGTTATCAAATGTGTACTATACGTTTTAATTTTTGAGACTAGACGTAAAAACCTCAAGTTTCTGATTTTGACTAATCTTTAGGGACTCTTTTCTCCTAGCTCACTAAATGTTTTCTAAATAGTGTGCTTTCTCTCCTAGTATAGCTCTTTATGTCTAGTTTCCAATAATGTAAGACTCATTAATTACAAATGTTTTATAACTATGTGAAAGTCTGTTTTACCCTGGTCTACCCAAACAGAATGTTCCAAAAATTTTACCATTTTCGGAAAATGGCGCATATTCCTTAACCATTGTTAGCACTGAAGGTGTGGCCATTTGATTATCAGCTTTCTTAAAGATGTATACCACTGACCCAATCTTTAAAACCTAACCTTTGATTGCAAAAACTAGTGTATAAACTCGTTTTTCTAATCTAGGGTCCAGATTTGACCTCTCTCTTATTTTGACAATATCTCCCTCATCCCAAGAGTTGGTTGGGCATTCAACTATTCCTATGATACCAAGCTTATATCTATCCAGGATTGTAATTTTTTTCTTAGGCTCAAGCCTAAATATTTATGATAATAACACATTTTTGCTACTATTTCAAAACAGTCCTAAGTATTTTAATCCATACCCATTAATACTCAATCCTAACTTAACCAATCACATGATATGCCTTACCATGCTCTTTACACAACTCATTCATTCATATAAACAGCATTTCCAGTCATTATAACATCCTTTATTCATTGGATCATAAAGTAAAAGGAGAATCAAAGATTCAGAAGTAACCTTTCTAGAATAAGATTATTTAGACAAAGAAAAATCAAATCTCAAACAAAACACTTCTTCTTGATTGGGGCTGAGTGTTAGTCACACTATAACACCCTAAATCTTGTCTAACAAGGGTTCATTCACCATAAATATAAATTATTCCAAGATCCAACACTAGTCTTGATTAATGCCTTCCATTAATCTTTAGAACTTCTACAAAACTTCAAAAAATCTACCAAACTTTGCAAGCAACTCAAGGATGATGTTGTGATGGTAAAAAGGAGAAGAAAATTTTTGTAAGATGATGGTGGTGGTGATGGTAAATTCAGCAGCCACAAGGACCAAAAGGAGGAGGGGATTTTCTTTTTTTTTGAAACTAGGTGAAATGAAAAGGATTTGCATGTATGGAGAAATGAAATGAATGATGGTTTATAGAGAATTGAAATATGTTGTGTGTGTTGTTGTGCAAAAACCGGCCATAGGCCTAGATATAGGGTGGTATGTATGTATTTTTTTTTTGATTTTTATTGTTGTGTATTTAATTTAAAGTGTAGAGTAAGTATTAGTTAAATAAAAGGTAAGGTTTAAGGTAAAACGCGAGTTTTAAGCAAGATATGTATATAAAACGCGTAAAAACAACGGAAAACTGACAATGATGTAAATTATAATTTAGGGGAGTATTTGAGAATATTAAAACCCACTTAAGAAAAGGCTATAGAAAAAATATTACAAAATACTTAATTTTTCCGTCAAAAAGTGTCGCTAAAAGGGGTGTCGTCTGGATAATTGGCTACTGTCAGTGTTGGGAATTATAAAACTACGAGCTATATAAAACAGTAAAATACACGGGGTGACCGAGTCTTTTTCTAATACCTAACAATTACTTTTTCTCCTGTTGCAAAATTGGCTACTGTCAGTGTTGGGAATTATATTTGAGTTGATAAGACAAAACATAAATGAAACTAGATGGAAACAAGAAGGATCAAAGTCGTCATTATGGGATTCTACAAGATGTAGGTGAAAATGAAGATTTGGTCAAAAAGAGATAAAGATGAAAAGATATCAAGATAAACATTAGATGATTTACTTATTTAATATCTTTTATTAGTTTCCATGTAAACCTTAACCTCCTTATGCTATAAAAGGAGGTCCAGGCATATAGTTTTAGTGTGCCAAAAAGTGTGTGTGCACCAAAGGTGTAAAACGTGTTGTGTGTGTGGGTTTACACGTCCCACAAGAGATAGATGCTAGCATGCTGGTGTAGCCCCAAGGATCTTATGATTCCTGTAGATGTAACTGTCTTACCATTGATCAAGTAAGATTGGGGCTTGTAGTAGTCATGTATCTTAGGTGATGATGATGAAAAACCTTGTACTAATAACAATGATTCAATGTTTGAATATTCCGCCTTTGTTATTAATTCATCCTAGATCATGTTCTAAACAAACAAGAGCTTATATGATCTTCACAATTAATTCACCCTTGGATCGTGTTTATAGCGATAAAGCTTGCGTGATATATTGAGAGGGATGTGCGTGTAGGGTATGGTGATATATACTGTATCCAAAACATAGGCTTAAGAAACTGTTTGGGTTTCAAGCGTTATATAAATATTGGTTTCTGCTGATGTGTACATGCAAACAATTGTGATGCTATCATATATTAAAGCTGTTATACTGTTCGCTTTATATACTATTTAAAGTATATTGGGCTTTGGTTTCAACTGTTTAAGGGTTTTGTGCTTCATGGAGACATTAAATTAGGATTTGGCTGCTATTCCACTTAACCAACATGTTGGTTTTGATTCAGTTCGCAGCAATCATGTGATTTTGTTGTCAGATCTGATGGTGATGCTCACATGGTTCTATTCGTGGTTCAAGGTTCTTTGTTCTTCTTTCTGTGAGAAGTTAGGGTTTAATATTTGGTTTCTTTCAGAAAACCCCAATGAACAGCTGCTGTGTATATTACCTGGTGCGTGTGTGGAGAGATGTTTGTTTTTGTTCATGTTTATACGATGGTGATATACAGGCTATTCATATTATATGGAGAACAAAGAGAACTCGTGTTAATGAATGAGGAGGATCTGTTATAAGAATGATGAGATTTTGTTTTAAAGAAAGGAGATTTGAAACCCTAATTTTTAGGGTTTAAATATGGAAGATATTGACATGAATATATACAGCTGTTATTGAACGAGTTTTGGTTAGTGCTACACGTTTTCATGTCCAAAGAAGTACTTAATACTGTTCGAATGATATTGCATGTATGATAATACTATTTGGGCATGTGATGACTATTGCTGCTATCACATGTATATATATTAGGCAGTTATATGGATGTATACATGAAAGATATTATATTCTGCTAGCACATGGGTTTATTTATATGATGGATACACATGGTTCATGAGTGGTTACTACTGTTTGATAAGCATATTGTGTTGTTTAAATACATGTATTACTATTGGGCTTCAAGGAAAGTATTTAGTTAATAAATAGGTACTATTCGAGCATGTGTTGGGAACAACGTATGATGCTATTCAAGTTTATGATACTACTATTCGTTGCCTATTCTATTGATGATGTTTGATGGTGCGAAAAGAGGGAGCAGCAGGTAAACGTTTTGGGCTTTAAGGCTTTTTTACAACACTTTCTTGTTAATTATGGTGTCACTAAAAGCCACAGGAGGAAGGAGGTAAAGGAAAAATATTTGTACTGTTAGTTGTATCCGTGAAGAGTTTATACTGCCAGAGTCGTCCGACAAAGCAGTTTGTACTGCTAGGCTTGTCCGATATCGGGTAATACATGATTTTTGGTTCTCGGATAATACAAGATTTCGGACAAGAAGGGTACACACACAGGTCAGAAGTATTTTGGTGATTGTTTTAAATGTTTTTAAATGATTAAAAGGCTCATTTTGGGATTGTTTGCAATAATTAATTATGAAGAAGATTGTTTATCACTTATTTAAAGATGAAATGGATTTTTTAGAGGCGTGTTCTTATTATATCTTTTGGTCTTGGAGATAACTTGTTTGGTTATATATGGTTTATGATGAAGACTTGATAAAACTAGTTTTTACCTGATGTAAGGAGATACATTATAGCACTCACAGGTATTTACTATCACGTAGTCAGTGACTCATGTAAGGCACGCGGTTTATCAAGAGATCGAGGTCTACTCATAAAATGAAGAAGAAGATTATGAGTTCTTATCATATTATAGTGCAAGACATAAGATACAAGTTTGGGTTATTCTACTTCAGCATCAAATTGGTAATACTTAGTTTTCTTCATCAGTAATCATTACATAGAGCCTACATTCAAGAAATGGTTAACATATGGGTTTCAGGGGATGCTTAATGTTAAAATGTTTAACCATTTATATGCTACATTGAGGTGAAGGTTTTTACTACTGCTAGCCTTTGTTACTACTGCTAGTGTAAGTTTCTACTGCTCAAGTTCATTTTTCTTATGGTGCTAGAGCCTACAGAATTGAAGATTCAAGATATGGTTAACATATGAGTTTCAAGGGAAGCTTATTGTCAAAAATTCTAACCATTTACATGCCACATCAAAGCTGCTTATTTTTGTCCCCTACTTGATTATAACAAAAAGGGGAAGAAGATTCAATGATAATTTGCAACTTAGATTAAGGGGAAGTTTCATTCGTATATTAACTTCAGGGGAAGTTCGTGCTTATTTGGTTTTGTCATTATCAACTAGGGGAAGATTGTTGGGAATTATATTTGAGTTGATAAGACAAAACATGAATGAAACAAGATGGAAACAAGAAGGACCAAAGTCGTCATTATGGGATTCTACAAGATGTAGGAGAAAATGAAGATTTGGTCAAAAAGAGATAAAGATGAAAAGATATCAAGATAAACATTAGATGATTTACTTATTTAATATCTTTTATTAGTTTCCATGTAAACCTTAACCTCCTTATACTATAAAAGGAGGTCCAGGCATATAGTTTTAGTGTGCCAAAAAGTGTGTGTGCACCAAAGGTGTAAAACGTGTTGTGTGTGTGGGTTTACACGTCCCACAAGAGATAGATGCTAGCATGGTGGTGTAGCCCCAAGGATCTTATGATTCCTGTTGATGTAACCGTCTTACCATTGATCAGGTAAGATTGAGGCTTGTAGTAGTCATGTATCTTAGGTGATGATGATGAAAAAACTTGTATTAATAACAATGATTCAACGTTTGAATATTCCACCTTTGTTATTAATTCATCCTAGATCATGTTCTAAACAAACAAGAGCTTAAACGATCTTCACAGTCAGAGTTTTAATAGCATTGGCTACTGCTAAACAATGGCCTCTTATATTGATGAAACCAAATATCAACCAACTGGTGTAGTAGACAGACTAAAGGCAAGATTGGTGGTAAAAGGTTTTAATCAAAGGAGGGCTTAGATTATTAACTTACTTTTTATCTTGTTGCAAAATTGGCTACTATCAGAGTTTTAATAGCATTGGCTACTGCTAAACAATAGCCTCTTCATCAACTAGACATCAATAATGCCTTCCTACATGGTTATATTGATGAAGATATTTATATGGTACCACCTGAGGGATACACTAAGGCTTCAACAGGACAAGTATGTAAGCTCAGTAAATCCTTGTATGGTCTAAAACAGGAATCAAGGCAATGGAATCATGAATTAACAAAAAATTTAGTCAGTCTTGGGTATGTTCAATCCAAGCATGACTACGCTTTCTTTGTTAAAGCTCAAGGTGAAACTTTTGCTGCAGTTCTTGTCTATGTGGATGATATGCTTTTAACTGGTAACTCACAATTTGAAATTCTTAGCCTTAAAAATTCTTTGGACAAGAAATTCACTATCAAGGATCTTGGTTTAGCAAAATACTTCCTTGGAATTGAGTTGTGCAAGACAGATACTGGAATGCATCTCAATCAAAGGAAATATATCCTTGATTTACTCACAGATGCTGGTCTTACAGGAGCTAAACCTTTACCATTTCCTCTCCCAACTTAACTCAAGTTATCCCTTGACAAAGGAACTCCTCTCAAGGATGCTGGTGTCTATAGGAGACTAATAAGGAGACTTTTATACTTAACCATGACAAGGCCAGACATATCATATGTTGTTCAACACTTAAGTCACTTTCTATCAGCACCAAAAGATGTTCATATACAAGCAGCTTTACACTTATTGAGATATCTGAAAGGGACAATTTCAAAAGGTTTATTATGTCCTGTGCAGCCTCACCTATAAATGACAAGTTTTTCTGATGCTAAGTGGGCCTCATGTTTGATGACAAGAAGATCTCTTACTGGTTACTGCATTTTCTTAGTCCACTTATTAGTTTCTTAGAAAACAAAGAAACAACCTACAGTCAGCAGATCTTCTACAGAGGCTGAGTATAGGAACATGGCAGCTACTACTTGTGAATTGCTTTGGCTAAGTTTTCTCCTAAAAGATCTTCACCTTTAAGTCAAGCTATCAGTGACCGTATTTTAACAAATCAGCTCAACAAATAGCTGTTAATCCATGTTTTCATGATCGAACCAAACATCTGGATATTGACTGTCATTTCACTAGAGATAAAATCCAAGAAGGCTTTTTGAAGACTGCTTTTATTCCTACACATCTTCAACTTGCAGATGTCATGACTAAAGATTTGGGAGAGCTGCAACATACGTTTCTTGTTGACAAGTTGGGACTTACTGAGGCTCCAACTTGAAGGGAGGATATGGAAGTATATAGCCTAAAGTGACAACTCATAATAGTTCAAGGTCTAAAAGAGTAGAAAATGTAATATGTTTAGAAAGTTAGTTACAAAGCGGTTATGTGGTTTCCCGCTTATTTCTTTTCTTTAAATACCTCACTCTTATTTGTAATTTGTAATAACAATTCATCATTTTCCCTTAATAAACTCATAATTCTACACTAGCCAATGCTTTATCATGTTGTGCTTTCTCTACTAATTTTTCTATAATTGGTAGTCATTCCAGTGATCTGTCAGAGTATTTCCCCTTACACAACACTAGGATATTGTATCCCATGCATTTACTAGACTTGTCTCTTCTTTTGTCGAGACACTGGGTTCGAACTTGGGTCATATGATAAATCTGTAGTAATGGTGAAATAAAACATGGAACCGCACCGGCTCTATAGTCATATAGAGAATACTCGTAAGAGCATAATTAACTTTTGTTTGCCAACTAACTTTTGTTCTTGATTTCCTAACAGGTGCCATTTAGAAATTGTGAACGACATCAACCGCCCTCTGAAATGCCACATACCCACCAGTAGCACTACCGTAACCTTCGCTTACCCGAATGTATTGATAATTTCTCCCAGTACCAAACAACCACGGGTTTCCCAAGTGTTGGGATTAAAAGTATTCTTGATGCTGTTTGAATTACTGTTGCTCATGTTTGTGTTAATGTTGCTCATCTAAAGTTAGTGTTGCTCATGAACTTCAAAGAAAATATGGTAAGTGTTTACTACTAGTAGTACACAGTTACTACTATTAGTAAATATTAGTACTGCTAGTGAAAATATTCTAAGTAGTTACTACTGCTAGTGATAAGTTACTACTGCTAGTACAAAGTTACTATTGCTTAAGGTTAAAACTGTTCAGAGATAAGTTAATGCTGCTAAGGTTAATAAGTTAGTACTGTTTGGTGTTAGTACTGCTTATATGATATGTAGTAAGTTATTTGTTTATAGAAAAGATTATGGATACTTAGGAAAGTATTGTAAGCCGACTAGGGCTCCTTGGTGTATAAAAGGAGGTCCTAGGGCATAGAGTTTGATATAGTTGTTCATATATCTGTTTATATTCTTAGCTTTGAGGTCTTTGTAACCCTAATACTTTGAGAGTATTTGTATTACTATCATTAATAATATTGGGGCTTATTTGTTGAATTGTATGTTCACTGAATTACTGTTTCATTGATAATTCTTCTTAATATTAAAGATTAGATTCCGCATAATCTTTAATACATTCAAAAACAATTTCTACTATAGTTGTGTTAAATTTATCTAATATAACTAAACCTTAAACAAGCTTAAGGAATTCAATCTATTGAAGTGGGATCAACACCAAGGTTTCATCACCAATGTTTATCTATAATTCTTTTTCATCACCAATGTTATACCATTGGTAGCCAGGTACCTTATCGGGAGATCGGCTCCTAAGCGGTCATTGAGGTGTTTTCTTAGAGTAAATATATTGGTTGGACATATGTCGGTATCTCGAATATCAAAAGGGAAAATCGAATACCCATTTACGTTTACTATAAATATTTTTGTTGGTAGTGGTGCAACTTGTTCTGCCATTGTGATAGTGATGCTACCATTGTGGAGCTTTTTTTAATTATGCATGGTAGTAGTGAGAATGTAACAGTGAAAAGAGTATTTGGTAGTAGTTTGGTAGTGGTACATGAGCTTCTTTTATACACTCACCTATAGGCCAAAACAAAAAAGCTCTTTAATATTCTTTAATGATATATTGTTCTATCAAAAATAAGAAATAAACATCACCAAGTAACACCATTAGTAAAATGATTCGACTATTAGAAATAAATGTCACAAAATATTGCCAACGTAAACAGATGTGGGCTTATCGTGACTATGTCACTAAAGATTGCCAACATAAACAGATGTGGGCTTATACTATACCAAATATTCATAAACTTAGGTTGGGCACAATAAGAGGGTCGACTGTCTTAGTCGCGCCTTCCCTAACGTGTCCTTCCTATTGAACGAGGTCGCCCCCGACGCATCCCAAAGGGTGATTTAGTCTAGATCAGTATTAGGGTTCATACTTAATTTGGTTTGTATCTAAGAAGTAAAACTATATAAACGCATTGTGAAACAAAAGCTTATACAAAAACTTAATATGAGCAACCTTAGGAGGAGACATATAAGATAAAAAAAACAAATAACCAATGGGGGTGATCCAGCGGTAAGAGTTTAGCCTCTTAAGATGAAAGTGTTTAGAGGTCTTCGGTTCGAACCTTGGGAGAAAATTAATCCCCCATTGGCCATGGTAGTTCACCTGCACCGACTCTGAGTTATCCAAAAGGATATTTACCCTGTGATTAGTCAGCTCGCAATGTCGAGTCAAAAACCCAGGTATTAAAAGAAATAAGATACAAACCAAATTGAAAAGGTAAAGAGTGATTAACATTTATCCTCATTTTACTATTCATTTCACAAAAGCTTTGTGAATTGATTACTACCTCTGTCTCACATTAAGTGTTCACTATAACTTTTTTAAGCCTTTTTTCTTCAACTTTGATCTTAAATATATTGTTTGTGATATATAATACTTAATGAAAATTATACGAATGAAAATACATTTAAAAACTTAATCCATTCATATATCTTTAATCAAGTATTATATAACACGAACAAAAATATTTAAAGTCAAAGTTGAAGAAAAAAGACTTAAAAAAATCATAGTCGACACTTAATGTGGGACAGAGGGAGTATAAGGGAAGACACTCTAGCAGGGTTAGTTAATGCTTAATTTACTGTTCTCATATTGTATTGTCATTTGAAGAGAGCTTTATTCACTCTTCTCATATGGTATTTTTATTAGCTAGTAGGTTTGTGTTCTTTTTTAAAAGAGCTTCACAACAAGCTAAAGTATGTCTAAAATATCGAGATAATATGAATGAGATATCGTGTCTCAAAGTAAGGCACTTGAAACACAAAATCTGAAAACAAAAGTGTGCATCCCAAATCGCCTAAGAGAGAAAGTGTGGAGATGTTTATATAGGACTCTTGGTATCAAACTTCAAATTGATTTGTTGGGTTTTACTAAAATAGACGACGAATCTATTTTAAGATAATCATGTCAAACATGAGCCTCGTGTCTCGACATTTTATTTCTTTATTTTAATTATCATTATATAGAGTATGTCTTCTGCATTTTATTGCTTTCTTTTCATTATCGTTATATAGATTCTGTCATCTTCTTCCCCATTATGTTTGTATTCAATTTTGCGTTATCTATTAATTGTTAATTTTATTTATTGTAACCTGATTTATTTTTAATAAAAGTTTAACTATTTCCCTACAATCTAAAAACAGATTCTGTCTAATAGAATTAAAACACTTTTGTTCAAATCGGATTAATTTTATTAACACGTTTATGGCGAAACCAAGATTATGTTTCTTTAGAAAATTAGTTTTTTAAGAAAACAGAATCTTAATTCAACAGATTTGGTGTTACAGATATAAAACCAATATTAAGTTGATGAAGAGAGAAGATGGTTAGTACTTAACATGTCCATACACTATCTAAGAGCACTATTGTTATTTTTATCTCGTATAGACATAATCATATACCAAGTAATGCTTAAGCTCAAATTGATGAAAATAGTCACTGATAATTTGATAATTTAAATTTTGACTGAACTATAACCCCAATGGTTTTGTAATCCTCCTCTTGGACTTTAATGAAATAGTGTTAGTGAGAGGGTTTTGGAAAGGTGTGCAAGTTGTGTTGTCGTACAAGGTCTTCACTTAAAAGGAGTCACATATTTATTAGTTTTATATAACAACCCACAATTTTCATAAATTTAAATATCCATCTATTAAGTTAGATGATGTACAATCTATCAGTTATATATGAACTCACCTTTTTCAGGGAAATTTTTTGCTTTATTACATTACATTACTTACTTTGCCAATATCTCAATGTGCAACATTTCTTGCATAACTAAAGTTAACGGGCTCATGCAACCTATATCCATTAAAGGTTATTTCATAACTATTTAAATATGCAAGAAAATTGTATAATTAAAATGCTTGAGTTTGACTAATATAAGATGGTTTTAAAATGGAAATAAACGATGAATTAATGTCTATTAAGCATTGGCTACTGGCTAAGGGTGAGCAGAAACCGCGCCGCAAACCACAAAATCGTAAAAACCGCAAAAAAATCGAACCACAAAAACCGGTGCATCGGTTTTAAGAAAAAACAAAAACCACAAAATGCGGTGCGGTTGCGATTTTACCCGTAAAACCGAACCGTGAAACCCGCACCGCACATTGATTATTTAAAATTGAAAAACGGCACATTGATTGTTTAATTTGTGTTATAAGGCTTCTACTGCATATCATCATTAAAATTATTATAAGGTATAAGTGATGTGTGTGTTTACATTAAATATATGTGTTGTTATAACCGAAAAAATAACATCGTAAACCAAAAACCCACATTAATTATATAAGTCATAAGGGATGGTTCAGTGCGGTTAAGACCCGCAAAACCGAAACCGCAAAATATGGTACGGTTTAGTTTTTATTTTTATAGAAACTGCAAGTGTGGTTGCGGTTCGGTTTTAGTCAAAAACTGCACCAACCGCACCATGCTTACTCAATGCATATATATAAAATAAAAGAAAAAGTAAAGGAGGTTATAGATCGATGGGCATTAAACTAAGTACCGTATATTTGTATGTTGCCTATCCCATCTTGATTTTCTAGTATCAGACGCCTTACTCCTCCAAGACGTGGCAACCAACTTCTCTTCTTAATAGAGAGAGTTCCATCAGGATAAGCTTTGAACTCCTTGTTCATGCTACAAAGATTCTCTTCCTTGAAATTCTCTTCCTTCATCGCCTCGACTTGAGCGTTTAAAATCTGAACTGGAAGGTTTAGACCAATAGTCATAACTAGGGCTCAAACTCGTAGTGGCTTAATTTTTTCTTTCTGGCTTAAAGGATCTGCCACTACGTTCGCCTTTCCTGGGTGATAACCAATCTCACAATTGTAATCACTAAGCAACTTTAACCATCAACGTTGCCTCATGTTCAACTACTTCTGATCAAGGATGTGTTGCAAACTTTTATGATAAGTGAACACGGTACACTTTGTTCCATACAAGTAGTGCCTCCAAATCTTAAGAGCGAACACTACGACTCCTAACTCTAAATCATGAGTTGTATAATTCTTTTCGTGAATCTTGAGTTGGCATGATGCATAAGCTATCACTTTCTCCTTCTGCATCAATACGGCACCCAAACCTTTATATGAAGCGTTGCAATAAACTACAAAGTTCTCAGTCCCTTCTTGCAAAGCCAAAATTGACGCGCTACACAATTTTTGCTTCAACGTTTGGAAAGCCTCTTCTTCTTTGTCTCGCCATTCAAACTTTATGACCTTCTGAGTTAGTTTAGTCATAGGCTTGGCGATCTTTGAAAATCCTTCAATAAATCATCGGTGATAACCAGCAAGATCTAAGAATTGGCGAATCTCCGTTGGAGTCTTAGGGGATGCCCAATCCTTAATGGACTCGATCTTGGCATGTTCCATATGAATGCCTTGACTATCAATCACATGCCTGAGAAATTGCACTCTTGGAATCTAAAATTCACACTTTAGAATTTTTACGTACAATTTCTCCTTCTTAAGTAATTTTAAAGTTAACTTAAGGTGCTCTTCGTGCTCTTACTTGCTCTTTGAGTAGATCAGGATATCATCAATAAACACAATCACAAACTTATCTAAATTTATCTTGCATACACGATTCATAAGGTCCATGAATATCGTCGGTGCGTTGGTCAAACCAAATGGCATAACTTGAAACTTATAATGACCATAACGAGTTCGGAATGCGGTCTTCAGAATGTCTTCTTCGCGTACTCTGAGTTGGTGATAACCAGACCTTAAATCGATCTTTGAGTAGACACTCGATCCTTGTAGTTTATCAAATAGATCGCCAATCCTAGGTAGCGGATAACGGTTCTTTACCGTCAGCTTATTCAAGTCTTTATAGTCGATACACATCCGGAAGGATCCATCCTTCTTCTTGACGAACAAAACCGGAGCTCCCCAAGGTGAGGAACTTGGTCTTATAAATCCTTTATCTGACAGCTCTTGCAACTGGTCAGACAACTCTTTCGTCTCCGAATGAGCCAATCTATAAGGTGCTCATGCTACAAGTGCAACATGAGGTACCAAGTCAATTTGAAACTCCACCTGTCGGGTCGGTGGAAGTCCAGGCAAGCCTTCGGGAATGACTTTCGGGAAATCCCTTACAGTCAGCACGTCCTTAAGTCGCTTCTCTTCCGACTTGTCTTTCAGGATTTGCTCCTACCGTCACTTCTATCGCCTTAAACAATCAATATCTCATCGCCATAGGGAATACAAACAATCATCTTGTTGCAGACCATCACAGCGTGATACTTCAACAAGCAATCCACACCAATAATGACGTCGAAACTACCAAGCTCTCCGGGCATTAAATCTATGTTGAACGGATGATTTAGCAAGTTTAAAGCATAACCTCGATTTATGGTATCAACTCTGATTATTTTTCCGTCGGCTAGCTCAACATCATACTTAGTGTCTAATGTAAAGGGGACAATATCAATTAAGGAACTAAATGCAGTCGACACAAAACTTCTATCGACACCCATATCAAATAAGATATAAGCATAACGGTTATTTAGGAGGAACGTACCCGTAACAACATTGAGGTCTTGGTCGGCATTTCCTCCTCCTAAGGCATAGACTCTCCCACGTGCTTCACTACTTCTAGCGCATTCCTAGTCGTGTTTCCACGGTTTTGATTTTTCAGTTTTAGGCAATCACTTCGGTAGTGCCCTTGCTTTCCACACTCATAACACGTAACCGAGTTTCTTTGATTTGCCATAGGGGCTCTTTGATCTGTTATAGCTGTGAGGTTCCTACAATCCTAGGCCATGTGGCAAACCTTCTTGCAGTTTATGCACCTCACAGTGCATTGCCCATTATGATGCAATTTGCATCGGTTGCACAGGGGTAGCTTACCAGCATAAACTTTTCTCTCACCCGGTTCAGGAGTGTAGGCTCTTGCTACATTATGCTTTTTGAAAGGCGTTTGCTGAACATGGTTGTCCCTTAAAGTGTTTTCCAAACTTCTCTTATTGTCGACTTGTCTAGCAGCAGAGGTACACACCTTTTTATCCATTAAGCTGTTTGCTAGCTTAACAACATCTTGCAGTCTCACCGGTCTAGCAGAGGTTACATTTCTCTGAATTCTATCAGGAAGTCCCTAAATGTACCTCTCTACCTTATCCTCTTCCTCGGGGTCCATTCTTGGGCATAACAAAGCTAGTTCTTGAAAACGTTATGTGTAGCCCACAACATTAGTTCCTTTCACTGTCAGATTCCACAATTCGCCTTCTAGCTTTTAAATCTCATTTCTCAGACAGTAAGCTTCAGTTATCAACTTCATCATCTCCTTCCACGACATCTTATTTGTTGCATCAAGTCCAACAGTCCTAACATGGGAGTTTCACCATGTTAGAGTATCATTTAACAAGGTGCAATCAGCACACTTCACTTGACATTCCACAACACAGTTGCTGATGTTGAACACATACTACATTTTCTTAAACCACCGGGTTAATCCTACAGCCCCTTCAGTACCTTTAAAGTTAAGTGTTTGACAATTCAAGAATTCCTTGTACGTGTACCCTCGAGTAGTGTAAACAGGCCTTCTGCTACCACTTCCACCATCAGATTGGCTTCCACTCCCATTTCCATTACCACTTCCATTACCGTTTTTGGCATTTCGATTAGCCTCATAAGTTGCCAACACATTAGCTACGCGTTGAGCTACCAACTCTTCAATGGCATCAAGAGTCATTCCTTGTCTTGTGACCGGCATGATTCTTCAAGATTACAAAAATATAACACACATGAGATTTCACACAACCACAACCACGTCATGCATTAGATATAATAATTAGGAGATAACGACACACAAAGCATAATGATATCATGACACGTAAAGATATAAGAGAATTGACCAAAAAAGTAAATAATTTGATATCACAATATAGCATAATCAAAACCAATATCGATAGATTTCTAATACTTGATACATTGTTTTTCAAAGAAAAATAATAATACAAGTGTCACATCAAAAACTACCAGCCGAGTACTACTCGATGCTTGGTAGACTACAATAAGCTACAATGATATGATTTATCTATCTCCTCTACCCAGCATCTTTGAGACTCTTAATTCAGGCCTTTAACCTCTTTTTGACATCTCGGCTAGTGTCGTCTTTGTGAAGTGCATCGATCTAGGTCTCAACTGCAGCAAGTCTAGCGATCAGTGTCACGACCTCTCTATTAATGGTCTCGATCCTCTCTGAAGCAGTGAACCTCTTGTGAGGTGGTAATAACTCAATAGGCACAGAATGTATAACAGGTGTTGGTGAAGCTGGTGCAGGTGACTCTCTACACCTTTTAGAAGGTGATCCTGCAGACGATGATGGTGAAGATCGGGGCCTCTTATGGGATGGTCTCGAATGAGCAGGTGATGGTGGTGGTGAAGATGGATATGCAGCAATCTACTCGTCAACTCATGCAAGAATTTATGATGGTAGAGGAGGTTGGGGTCGAACCGTCTTTCTTGGCGTTTGAACTGTACGTGTCCCGAGGGAGAAATTCTTGAACGGGGTACGCACATGTGGCTTTTTTCCTAGCGGAATCACGGGATCGGGAAAAATAGGTGACGTCTGAGAGTAAAAAGCAGGTAAAGGCGGGATAGGTGGCTCATCAATATCTAAAGCAGCATCGATAGAGCCGTCTTATGAGGGATCGTCCTCAGAAAACTCCGACCCTCCGTAGTAGTCAGCAGTATCTGGTGGCCTAGTGGCTCATCATCAGGGTTTAAAGCTGCAGAATAGCTGGTGATGCGCGATCTACGAACGGCTTTGAATCAAATAATGGATCAACGAAATCATGGTCAGATGCAACTGGTGACTTAGGGTCCTCGAAGGGCTCAGACTCTAAATCAATGGCAGGTGCAAGGTAGGGTAAGGCAACAAACAAAACAGATGATCCTATGCTGTCGGCTAAACTCTCGGCTAAAGACTCATACGAAATGGTAGAACGATACATACTGTGACAACCAAGGGTTTATATATATAAATTTCATATAAGGAAAGTGTAAAGATATACGTAAGGAAAAACAAACACAAGTATAAGTCATGTAGGCAAGTAATATGAATGCACATGAAAAAATTCTATGTGATGCGATGTTTATGAAAATAGTTTATAGTCTAGGTATATATGCAACCTAGTTCTCTATAACCTTGGCTTTAGATACCAATCTGTATAACAAACGTATTTTCCAGTATTTCTATAATGTAATATCTACTTACTTGTTAATTACTACTTTTCACTGGGAATAAAATTTTCGTTCATTCATTTCCATTAGTATCATAGTTTTACATTCTAAAGTAATGAGCTTATAGCAACCGTCATATGCCTATTTCCTATCTATGTATTACATCAAGCAACATCTTAAACATGTCAAGTCAATTAATCTTTATCTCTATAACATGTACGTTATCTTTTATAAGTTTTCACGACAATTATATAAATGAAACATAAAGTTATCTTTATGCCTACAACCCTAATTTTAGGTAATGTAACATACATGATGAATGTAAAGTATAATCAAAGCACTTGTACAAGTAATATAACATCTCATTTGAATATGAATTCCTCTAATAGGTTATAAGTCCTTTAAAGATAGATCGTACAAGTCATTAATTGCACGATATTCAAAACTAGCGTTTTACTCCATTTTCCTAGGAATCTTGTACAAAAACTATTAAAGCAAGCAAGTTACTAACATTTACATTCCATTTCACCTTCTCATTTCATTGAATTTACAAGAAATTATAACTAGAAACCCTAACTCGAGAGCTAGTTTCTAAACCGTGACCCGTTTCTTTGTTTTTACCAGTTTTAAACCTAAACCATTAATCAAATTAAGTTGTAAACACTTAAGATACAACATTACATTTTATTTACCTCCTTATCACTCCACTGCATATGAAAAATAAATAAGAAACCCTAATTCATGCCCTAATAAACCCGACGATCTTTTTCTTTATTTTTACCCATTTTTAACCAACCAAGAACCCAAGCATCACACATGACTTACCTCTTCAGCTCCTTATCATCTTACCAAGCAGCTTAAACCCTCACTTGGTCACCTATGCATGCTACATAACCTAACCTTGTGGCTTCATTTTAGCGCGACATTCAAACACTCAAACCTTCCACCTTGATTCTAGCTTACAAGATATCACATACCCCTGCTTGTTCATCCTAGTAATCATTGTCACTTTTCATGGTCTTACTTCTTCCAAACATGGCCACCAATGTGGATGTACCAATATAAATAGGCGCACCCTTTGTTCATTTCAACTCACACCTTCATTCTTTCTTTCTATCTATCATTGGCGTCTAAGAACTAGTCAAGGAAGTCCTAAGAGGTCCTAATAGTAGAATACAAGTGAAGAAACCAAGTCTTGAAGCCCCGAGAAGGTTTATTATTATAGGGAGTATCTGAATGCAAAAGGTCCTATACGACCCATTTTTAAACCATTAAGCTCAACCCCAGGTTCTATAAGTTCCATTTCTGTTTCAATACTCTTATTATGTTCATATAATCATAAATATACTCTTGTTAAAAATATAGAGCTCAAAACCTACTCGTTATAAGGTTTTGATCCAAACCGTATCTTAAAAACCCTAAAATCATGTTTTTATGTAATCTATAAGCTAAACTTGTATAATGTTGTTATATCATCCAATAAGCTTATCTAACAATATTATAATCACTTTGTTAAGTCTTAAAAGAATTTGAGTTAAAAACCTAAGCGTTTTCATTATTAAACCCTAAAATGACCCGTTTTGATTTCTAGCTTAACGAATTGTTAATCTAAACTTTTGTTATGTTAAAACATATTATTTTAGCTTATAATAATAAGCTATAACTTGCAAATATCTTTTGGAATCTTAAAATAAGCTTGCATGAATTTTGGACTTGTTTTGTGAAATATTTTGCATGCAAGGGTATATATTGTAACTTTTTGAAATTATTAAGTACAAGGGCTGAAAATGTCATTTTATGAAAGTTATAACTTCAAGGGTATGTTTTGCCAAGTTCTAAAGTCAAGGGATTATTTAATATATACTTTATATATTAAAAGGACTAGTTTTGTAAATGTTTATAAACCAAGGGTATATATTGTAAATTTGATATTCTTAAAAATATAAAATAATATATTTTTATATAAATTATAAAAATATAAATAAATATTATCAAACTTGTTTTTATTAAAACGCGACACATTAATCGTTATTAATTATCGATCGACGCGTTATAAATTAAATACGTTTCATATTAAAAGTAATTTATCATCAACTAGCTTTTGAAGAAATGTTAAAATCTTATCGTATCACGTTACTAGGGAATTTCATGTGAGGGGTTCCATTAGTGTATTCGTCTTGACGAGTTTGTTGGGTTTACGATTTAAAGTGCCCTGACTCCTCAAACAATACTGCGTGGCCTCTGGATTATGATTGCCCGAATAGTGATACACTATATCCATAAATTAATAAATCAAATATGATAAAACATTATGAAGATTTGACAATCAAACTAAGACTTGACATATTACCCCAGGTTACGTGACGAAGCTGCTTTCTTTCAATCGATATTCTGAACTTTCCCGCCCATCATACTACCATACAGACGCATTTCATTTGATATACTTTTGCCATCAATTAGATTTCCCTGTTAAGGTGAAGTTCATAGCTTTGCTTTTACTTGTTTACATGCTTTATAAACCCGCGAGGGGGATACATGCTTAAACTATGAATTTTGGAACAACATGATTATTTTAATATAAATGCAAGTGTTTTTCCAACTGTATGCTATCCAAATATATATATTGCCTAAGTAGCTTCCAGTGCCATTATTTCCATATCATGAACCATTAATTGCTTACGAGTAAACACGAATATTATGAATAGATCTATTGGGGGTGATGACTCCCGTTGGTATACATATGCTTATGATAGCCAAACACACTATATTTGACTCAATTCCACGTAGACATTTGTTCCTCAACCAATGTCACTACGGTGATTTTCCCTGTTAACGTATTGATGTCATGAGCTTAGGTACAATAATATTGTTTTCCATGATAATTGTATTCGTTGCAATTGTTACTATCCATTATGATAACTTGCATTCAACTGTTTTCCATGATAATTATGTCTACTTATGGGTATATAACAATGTAATCCACTATCTATTATGATAACTTGTATTCAACTAACACATTTCAAAACCTATGAATTTCACTCAACCTTTGTGTTGACTTTTTAGCATGTTTATCTTAGATAATTGAGCAACTTATGGCACGGAGTGGCACGGACTTGAAGATGGCTAAATTGTTATCATTCAAACTTTATGTTTTTAGATTTTGGGACCTGTCCTTTTGTAAATCTCTGATATGTTATTGAATGATAACTAAAATTTCCAAAAATGTCTCTTTTTGAGTCGTTTTCTATGATTATGACTGTTGTACAATGAAGTAATACCCCAGATTAGCTTCCGCTGCTATATGTAAAAATGGGGGTGTTATAGAGTTATCCTTTAATGAGTTATCTAATTCTGTGAAGATATCATTATGGATCATACCGCGACCACTAGGAAGTAAACCAGTCCCCGAGGAACCTAATGAGTCAGATGCTTGTGAAAGTATTCATATTTGGAAATGATCATTAAGAATATCCAAGTTTGTCATCAAGGGTCTTCTGAACAAGATTCCAGAACTCAAAAACAACAAGGGAGAACCACCAGATTAGAGCTGTGTCATTTACAGCTTTCTAGAATCCAACCACTAGATGTATGGTATAAATAATGACACTTGTCAAATTTTATTATATAGATAAGTTATTTATACAAATGATGATTTCGTTATACCTCGTTGTTTCATAATACCAATTGTGTATGTCGAGACTGTCTATCCTATATCCTATTATATGATGACTCATTCGGGATTACTATCATTCTTTTACCATCCGATTTTCTCAAACCTTTGTACCTAGAAACTCTAAGCCTCCTATTGGATCACTCATTCTATTATCTCCGTATCTATCTCTAGAAGTCTTAAATTCCAAAAAATTTCCGTTATATCCTGCAAAGTAATATAAAAGAATAATCACAAGTCTTTGTATTATAATGAGAATTTTCATACCTTAACTTGTGATATGACTATATCATTTTATGGATTCTTATTCTATGTTGTCTTGTATATGCCTCCCAAAAGAACATCAACATCTGAAACACCAACTATGACATAGGCTGCCATCCGGCAACTGATTGTTGATGGTATTGCTGCAGCTCTGGAAGCACAAGCTACTATCATGGAAAATACAGTTAGGAATATAATAAGTAACTACAAAGGGTTTATGAGTTTTCAACCTTCCTATTTCAATGGTACGAAAGGAGCTGTTGGCCTCATCCGCTGGTTGAACGTACTGAATCGGTATTTTCGTATAGCAAGTGTGTCGATGAAGACACAGTGACATTTGCTACTGGTACTCTAACCGATGACGCCTTGTCCTGGTGGAATGCATACGCCTAACCTATTGGGATGGATCAAGCCAACAGGATCACATGGACTGAATTGAAAAGGCTCTTGACCAATAAGTATTTTTCTCGAACTGAAGTCAAGAAAATGGAAGACGAATTTTACAACTTGGCTATGAAAGGAAATGATCTCAAAACATACGTTAGAAGATTCTAGGAATTAGCAGTCTTATGCCTAAACATGGTACCAAACATCGAGAAGCTTATGGAAGACTTTATCGGGGGATTACCCAGAAGTATTGAAGGAAATGTTACTGCTTCAAAACCTCAAACTCTAGAGGAAGCCATTACCATAACCCAGAGGTTGATGGAGCAGGTAATAAAACATAATTCTGCGCAAGAAACCAATGATCACAAACAAAAGTTTGATGATAGCAGAAACACCAACAACAACAACTACCCTAATAATCATGACCACAACAACTACCCCAATGATCATAACAACAATAACCACTCTAACAATCACAACAACAACAACTATCAAGATAACTGCAGCAATAACAATCGCAACAATGATCACCACCAGCAACAAAATGGAAGGCATGAAACCTTCAGGACGTATGGAAACTGATTCGATTGATAGTATATATATATAATACTAGGCAAATCCCAACCAATTGCCCTTGACCAAGGCAAAAAGTCAAAACTCACAAATAGAATCAATGTATATCCAGAAGTTTGATTTCCCGGGTCGTTATGTCCCAACGAGGTGTGCAATGGAGAATCGAATGACGATTTGATATTTGATGTTTGAATATGACAAGATTATGATAGGTTTTCTATTACTAGAAGTAAAAATGCAAAATCAAGCAAAAGAAAACCTAAAACGAAAGCAATTTAACTTAAATCCTAAAACGGTGACGTAAAAACGTGAGCTAAGAACCTAAATTATCTAATTTTAACCCTAATGTAATTTTTTTACTTTAAATGAGCTGTAAATGACTAAAAATGAAGAATAAAAAAACTAGAACAAAAACGGAGGTGTTTTGAGCTAAAAACGAGAAAAAACAAGAACGGGAACGAATCCCGTTCTTTAAAAAACAAACTTTTCCAAAAATGACCCTACGAAAACATTTATATTTTTCCTAGATACTATATGAAAAAATAAAATTTTAAAAAAAAGATTTGTATTTTTCTGATTATTATTTTATTTTTTATGAATTATTTAAGTTTTTAATCTAAATAAATTATAAAAAATACTAAACGTTTTTATAAAAATCTAAAAAAAATACAAAAAATAGCTGAAGTTGTGAGGATTCTAAGAAAAATAAAAATGGGTCACACAACTTATTGCAATAAGCTGTGAAAAAGCTAAAACAACTTATGGCTTAATGGGTCAAAAAGTGTATAAGAATAAACCCAACACAAACTCTACCGGATGAGCTATTGTAGCACAGCGGTAGAGTGTGTGTGTAAAGGGTTGAAAGTGTTGAGGTATTGGGTTCGAGCTCAGGCTCACCCTGGACTTCCACTTTCCCCTTCTTCTTTTTTTTTAAATTTATTTTTACAAACTTGTAAATAAGCTAAAATTAACCAACTTTTACAAAAACATCTTTTTTGTTAACCACAAATAAGCCCTGAAATAAGCAAAACCAAACAGACAGTAACAAAAGGTTTTTAAGAAAATAAGCTAAGTTGTTGGGCTTTTTGGACCTAAATAAGCAACTAAAAAGAAAATAAGCTAAACTAAGATTTTTCTACACCTAATAAGCAAATGCAGACTATAATGAGCAAAAATGAATGAGAAATAAGCTGAGAATAGCTAATAAGCTATCTGACATAAAAAATGGTATGCAAACAGACAAAGGGGCACCTTTGTGCTTATTTTTAAGCCCTTTAGACAAAGTCTTGGGCTTATTCACTTATAAAACTAAAAAGCCTAACCAAAAATCTACATATATCAAGGATCAAAAAGCAATTTGAAAGAAAAATAAGCTGAGAAAAATCTACTAGAAAAAGCTAGTTTAGACTTTTTGAATTTTTAAGTTTAACCTAAACTGTCTAAGCTTTAAGACTAAATAAGCTAAGAAAATGAAAGTGAGTTGATGAAAACTTATTAACTAGGCCTAATAAGCACTCCTACACAGGAATTAAGCACAAACAATGAGCTATAAGCTCAGATAAGCAAATTAGCACTTGAGCTAAAAACTACTTATAAAACAGACAAGGGGTTGCTTTAGACTTATAAATAAGCAAGGGAATAAGCTCTAAAGAGTGAACCAAGGCCAAACAGATTTAGATTGGCTTCCAGTGAGCTTGTATACCAAATTTCATAGCTTAATAACAATAATAACTTATTTAAATTTGAGCTAAAAGATGGCTTTTAAAACTGCTTGGACAAGTTTTGACATACACAAAAACACAAATGCAGTAACACGAGGCTCATTTCTAAGTCATTAATTCACTCAAAATAGACATAAAGACATGGACTTATATCACTCTTAAGCAACTTATCAAAACGAGCAAATCTAGCTATTAAAAATTTCACAGACTTAAACTATAACTATGACAAACTTAACTAATGAAATTTATACTATAAAATCTTATAAAATCTATTTATTAAGTCTTAATTTAGCTAGGAGAAAGGGACTTAGTGACCCAACCCATTACCATTACCATTTTGACCCATTATAAGCATTGACCCAAACACCCCTTTAAGACAGAAATTGCAAAATTTAGCTTGATATAAAGATTTTTGATGAACAACCTCTTAATACCAGACCTTAAATAGCTTAATAAGAACTTATTTGGCAATTCAAAGCACAGAAATAAGCAGTTATAATAAGCAAACTAGCAATGGACAGATTTTTAGCTATATGAAGGCAGAGACTAAAAGAACAATAACAAAAGAAATTAAAACAAATATGAAGGTTCAAATGACAAGAAACAATGAAAATAAGATAAACTAAGCAGTAAACAAGAACAATAAGGCAGAATAAGCTCTATTAAGCAATGTTACAGTAGAATTTAAGAAAAATGGAATTCAGGAACTTACAAGTTCCTTGGGCTTTTCTAACTAAATTCAAGTACCACAATCACACCTAATGCTTACCAAAAAGCTCTACAACCATGGCCATCTTGAAATTACCATGCTCCATTGCCCTTTGACAGAAATTTTTTATTATTTTGAATTTTGTTTTTGAAAACAAAAAGTAAAATGCAATTTATAACTCAGAATTTTAACTTGAAAAGTGAACTTTTATTATAACTTCAAACTGGTACAATGCTTGGAAAAGAGAAATAAGCTGAAATAAACTTAACAACTTAAAATTCGTACAAAATAAGACTGAAAATTAAGATAAAAATTAGATCCTTGTTCTTGTGTCTTGGCCCTCTTATTTATAGCAATCTCCATCCTCTTCTAGGGTTTTGGAGAGCATCTTTAAGCCTTCAATTCTTGGGTCTTCCAACTGTGTTTCTTTTGTGAGAGCAAACCAAAGGTGTTTTTGTTGTGTGAGAGGTTTCCCAAAGTCATCTCAGCCATTAATATTCTTTGTGCTTCTTTAAAAATCATCACAGCCATCGAATTTGTCTTTGAAAAGTGTGGGATTGCCAACTTGGATGTGGGGTTTAGTGGAGTGGAGGTGAAGGGTTTATTTCTTGGTGTAATTGGGGTTGCAGGGTAATAGCAAGAAGGGAAACCCGTGACTAGAAATGGGGTTTTGAGCTTGGGCGGGAAAAATGGTTTTATAAAGGTTGGGGATAATAGGGGTGATGTTTGGTGCTTTGGCAATATTGGTCCCTCAGTTTGTGGTTTATTATTTCACCATTCGTCCTTGTGGTGATATAGCTTTGAGGGTTTGACAGAAATGACCCCTCACTCTTATTGAGTTATTTCATTGATGGTCCTTGAATGATACAACTTTAGGGGTTTGGCAGAATCAACCCCTAAAGTTATATTTCATTTAAATTGCATTTCCACTCCTTGTAGTTTTTATCTTTAAAATACAACTTTATGATTTGCCATTTTTGGTCCCTCAAGTGTGGGGTTTGGTTTAGTGTGAACCGAGATAGAAAACTGGGTTTATTGAACCGGTGCTACGTCTAAAAATAATCTGATGTGGAAATTAAAAAAATAAAAATCAACGTGGATAATATGATGGAGAAGTGTTTCATATTGAACAAAAATTTGAAAGTAGCTTGGTAATATCGGTAATAAAAAAGTAGGTTGTTCAAAATGGGTTAAAATGAAAAGTAGCTTGGTATTCTATAGCATTTACCCTAAGGCTAATCTAGAAATTGTAGCTTATCAGCTAGGCCTAGAATCTGTAGATGCACAATTAATTGTTCATCAGAAAAATGAAGCTGTCTATGAGGAAAAGATTGCGGTATTAGAGTTTGAGGTAAAAGATAAAGGTAATGCTGTCACTAGACTTACAAATTAGTTAGAACAAACTTTAAAAGAAAAAGAAGATTTAAAAGCTAAACTAGAACAGTTTGAAACATCTTTTAAAAACTTAACTAAACTGATTAATAGTCAAAAAAGTTCTAAAGATAAAATTGGTCTAGGATATGGATTGTTTAATAGTGTGTTTGATAGTCGTTCAAGTAATGGAGATGACAATCGAACAAATGATAGGTTCAAAAAGGATAGTCGATATCATGTTGTTCCTCCTCCTCCTCTAACTGGGAACTACATACCTCCACTAGCTGACCTATCTTTTACATGATTAGATGATTCTGTTTATAGGTCAACATCAAATAAGACTAGTGCTAGTGTGTCTCAAGTTGAAACAAGTAACACTCCACCTAGTAATACTAGTGTAGAAATGCCTAGACTTGAATCTGTTAGGCCTAATGGAGTTATCATTGAAGATTGGGTAAGTGATGATGATGAGGATATTTTTCAATCTAATGATTCCCAAACAATAGTCAAACCTAGTTTTAAAAGGATCGAGTTTACTAAAGCTAGGAATGAACCTGTTAAATCTGATAAACAAGCTATAAAACCTAGGATAGTCACTTAATCTCCTAAGGTAGATAGAAAAGATTGGAATAGGAAGATGACTTAAAAACTAGGGTTAGGTTTTGGGTTTACTAAGAAAGCTTGTTTTGTTTGTGGAAGTCATAATCATTTAATAAAAGACTATGATTTTCATGAAAAGAGAATGCCTAAAGAATCTGTTTTGGGAAAGGTTACTGGTCATAGGGAAGTTAGACCAATTTAGAACAACACTCAAAGAATAAAGCATCAAAATAAATTTGTTCCAACTGCAGTCTTAACTAGGTCTGGAAGAATACCAGTTAGTACTGCCAAGCAGTATGTTAATTTCGCTATCCCTAAAAATAGAGTGAATGTTTCAAAATAAAAAATAAATACTTTTCCTAAGTCACATTCACCTATTAGAAGGCCTTTTTATAAATCAACAGTACTTAATACCAGGGTTTCAAAAGTAAAAGTTAATACTGTTAAAGTAAATGGTGTTAATACTGCTGGGCAAACAGCAGTTAGTACTGTTAAGGGAAATGGGGTCACTGCTGTTAAGGCCTCAGCAGGTTGTGTTTGGAGACCTAAAATGACTGATTTAAACAATGGCTCCAAAGACAATAGTGGATCATGGATCTCAAAAAGAGTAAATTATATTGATCCACAAGGCAGACTCAAGTCAGTAGTGGCTTGGGTCCCCAAGAGAAACTGACTCTCTTATTTTTGTGCAGGGGAATCCACAACAAGCTTTAAAGTACAAAGGAATGTTTGACAGTGGATGCTCCAGGCATATGACAGGGAACAAAGCCTTACTTACTGACTATCAAGATATTGATGGAGGTTTTGTTGCCTTTGGTGGAAGTACTAGAGGTGGTAAGATAACAGGTATTGGTAAGATAAGAACTAATAAAATAGACTTTGAAGATGTGTTTTTTGTGAAGGAACTGAAGTTTAATCTTTTCTCTGTCTCACAAATGTGTGACAAGAAAAACAGTGTTCTTTTCACTGAAACTGAATGTCTTGTTTTGTCTCCTGACTTTAAGCTAATTGATGAAAGTCAAGTACTGCTTAGAGTCCCCAGGCAAAACAATATGTACAGCTTTGATTTAAAGAATGTTGTTCCTTCTGGAGATTTAACTTGTTTATTTGCAAAAGCCACAATTGATGAGTCTAAATTATGGCATAGGAGGCTGGGTCATGTGAATTTTAAAACAATGAATAAACTTGTGAAGGGAAACCTTGTAAGAGGTCTTCCTTCAAAGACTTTTGAAAATGACCATACTTGTGTTGCTTGTCAGAAGGGAAAGCAACACAAAGCCTCCTGTAAGACCAAACATGTGAGCTCTATCAGCCAACCTTTACAAATGTTGCATATGGACTTATTTGGACCAACATCTGTAAGGAGGATCAACCATAAGACCTATTGCCTTATAGTGACTGATGACTTTAGTAGGTTTAGCAGGGTTTTCTTCTTAGCCACTAAGAGTGAAACTAGTGGGATTCTTAAGAAATTTATAACATAATTAGAAAACCAATTAAACCATAAGGTTAAAGTAATCAGGTCTGATAATGGGACATAATTCAAAAACAGATAAATGGATGAATTCTACAGGAAAAAAAGGACAAAAAGGGAATATAGTGTTGCCAGAACTCCACAACAAAATGAAGTTACTGAGAGAAAGAATAGGACCCTGATTGAGGCAGCTAGGACTATGCTAGCAGACTCACTTCTACCTATAATATTTTAGGCTAAAGCAGTTAATACTGCTTGTTATGTCTTAAATAGGGTTCTAGTGACCAAGCCTCATAACAAGACACCCTATGAACTTATTATTGGTAGATCACCAAGCGTAAGTTTCATGAGACCTTTTGGATGTCCTATTACTATCATACCCTAGACCCTTTAGGCAAGTTTGATGGGAAGGCTGAGGAAGGGTTTTTAGTTGGGTACTCTATTTATAGCAAGGCTTTCAGGGTATTTAACTCTGAAACCAGAAAAGTTGAAGAGAATTTGCATGTAAACTTTCTTGAAAATAAACCAAATGTTGCAGGGCAAGGACCAACTGGCTTTTTGATATTGATTCCTTAACAAATTCTATGAATTGTCAACCAGTTACTTTAGGGAATCAAACTAACAAAAATGCAGGTCCACAAGAAACTAATGGCAATATAGGTTTGAAGAAAAATGTTGATGTTGGACAAACTAAAGAAGAGAATGTGTCTACTCAACAATATATTGTGTTCCCATTATGGTCATCTATCTCTTCATGCTACAAGAGCTCAGATGACAAGGCTGAGGATGATACAGTTGATGATGTTGCTTGTAAAAAGACTATACAAGAATCAGCAAATAAGTATGATCATGCCTTAAAGAATGTTCTTGATAAAATAATGGATCAAGAAAAGGAAGCTTCAGAGCAATTAGATGCTGTTAGAAAGGAGTTTGAAGCTCAGTGTAATAGCAAGCTTCTTCAGGAAAAGATTACTAGAACTAGCAGTACTAACAATTTTAATACTGTTAGCACACCAGTTAATACTGCTAGTACATCCAAGTCTTTTAGTCCTGTTGGACCATCAAGTGGACCATCATTTGTTCCTTTTGTTGGATCTTTTCCTATTGATGTTGCTAATATTCCTCATGATCCTCTAATGCATGAATTGGAGGATACTGCTGAAATTCAAAGTACTGGCATTTTTGGCAATGCTTATGATGATCATGACTTGGAAACTCTCAGTACTCTTTATGCTGATCAAAGTGTGAGTGTAGAGGCTGATTTTAACAAAATGGAACCTTCCACTGTTATCAGTCCTATTCCTACAACTAGAGTACACTCTATTCATCCTAAAGCTCATATTATTGGGAATCTAAAGTCAGCAGTACAAACAAGGGGCATGACAAAGAAGAATTCTAGAAAGGATGTTATGATTAGCTATATCCAAAAGAAAAGAAGGACAAATCATAAAGATTTTTAGAACTGCTTATTTGCTTGTTTCCTTTCTCAACATGAACCTATAAAGATATCTCAAGCCCTTGATGATGAGAGTTGGGTTAAAGAAATGCAAGAGGAGCTGCTTTAGTTCAAGATTCAGAAGGTTTAGAGAATAGTTTACTTACCTAGTGGTAAAAAGGCTATTGGTTTTTGTCTGTTTTTGGTCATTTAAGCTCGTTTTTGGAGGTAAAAGATATGTGTAATTAAGCACTTATCATTGCTAATCTTCATCATGATCCTCTAATGCCTGAATTGGAGGATACTGCTGAAATTCAAAGTACTAGCATTTTTGGCAATGCCGATGATGATCATGACTTGGAAACTCTCAATACTCCTTATGCTGATCAAAGTGTGGGTGCAGAGGTTGATTTCAACAACATGAAACCTTCTATTGTTGTTACTCCTATTCCCACAGCTAGAGTACACTCTACTCATCCTAAAGCTTAGATTATTAGGGATCCAAAGTCAACAATACAAACAAGGGGCATGACAAAGAAGAATTCTGGAGAGCATGCTATGATTAGCTACATCCAAAAGCAGAGAAGGACAAATCATAGAGATTTCCAGAACTACTTATTTTCTTGTTTCCTTTCTCAACATGAACCCACAAAGATATCTCAAGCCCTTGATGATGAAAGTAGGGTTGAAGTAATGCAAGAGGAGCTGCTTCAGTTCAAGATTCAAAAGGTTTGGACACTAGTTGACTTACCTAGTGGCAAAAAGGCTATTGGTACAAAGTGGGTATATAGAAATAAAAAGGATGAAAGGGGAATAGTTGTAAGGAATAAATCCAGACTGGTAGCACAAGGGTATAAACAAGAAGAAGGCGTTGATAATGATGAGGTTTTTGCTCATGTTGCTAGGATTGAAGCAATCAGGTTATTTTTTGCCTTTGCATCATTTATGAATTTTCTTGTGTAACAGATGGATGTTAAAAGTGCTTTTCTCTATGGCACTATTAAAGAGGAGGTATATGTTTTCCAACCTCCAGATTTTGTGGATCCAGAATTTCCAGAAAAGGTATACAAAGTGGAGAAAGCCTTATATGGTCTGCATCAAGCTCCTAGAGCTTGGTAAGAGACACTCTCTACCTATCTGCTGGATAATAGATTTCACAAGGGACAAATTGACAAGACTTTGTTCATAAAGAGACTCAAGGGTGATATTCTACTGGTTCAAGTATTTGTAGATGACATCATCTTTGGTTCAACTAAGAAGTCTTTATGTGATGAGTTTGAGCAGATAATGCACAACAGGTTTCATATGAGTTCAATAGGAGAACTTACTTTCTTCTTGGGTTTACAAGTCAAGCAAAAAAAGGATGGGATCTTCATTAGTCAAGACAAGTATGTTGGTGAAATCTTGAAGAAATTTGGCTTTTCTAGTATAAGGACAGCTAGTACTCCTATGGAAACCAACAAGGCTTTGACAAAGGATGAAGATGGTGAGGATGTTGATGTTCATTTATACAGGTCAATGATTGGGTCATTGATGTATCTTACATCCTCTAGACCAGATATTATGTTCTCAGTTTGTGCTTGCTCAAGATTTCAAGTTCAGCCAAAAGTTTCCCACTTGAATGCAGTAAAAAGAATCTTTAGATACCTAAAAGGTCAACCCAAATTAGGCCTTTGGTATCCTAAGGACTCTCCTCTTATATTGGAAGCTTTTTCAGACAGTGACTATGCAGGTGCCAGCTTGGACAGGAAATCCACAACAGGAGGTTGTCAATTTCTTGGTTCAAGGTTAATCTCTTGGCAGTGTAAAAAGCAGACTGTGGTGGCTAACTCAACTACTGAAGCTGAATACATTGCTGCTTCTCACTGCTGTGGTCAAGTGCTTTGGATCCAAAATCAGATGTTGGATTATGGATTTAATTTTATGCAGACAAAGATTCATGTTGACAATGAGAGTGCTATTTGTGTTGTCAAGAATCCTGTCTATCATTCTAAAACAAAGCATATAGAGATCAGGCATCATTTCATTAGAGACTCTTATGAGAAGAGACTGATTGAGATGGTCAAGATACATACAGATCATAATGTTGCAGATCTTCTCACTAAAGCCTTTGATGTAAGCAGATTTAATTTTCTGGTGGCAAGCATTGGTATGCTTAATTTGTAGCTACATTGGTTGAGGGGAGGTTTAACAGTTCTTAACTTCTATTCATGGGTTATACATAAATATGGATCCTCATGAATTCTCACATGTCTATCTAGTCTTTTCTAGTGTGCTTGTGATGAATAGAGGCATGTTG
The DNA here is from genome assembly GCA_026074375.1 of Tanacetum coccineum. Lineage (NCBI taxonomy): Eukaryota > Viridiplantae > Streptophyta > Magnoliopsida > Asterales > Asteraceae > Tanacetum > Tanacetum coccineum. The sequence goes on from BQNB010001246.1 coordinate 118,026, forward strand.
TTGTATAATTATTGAAGACAGAGTTAAAACTGTTAAGGCAAATATTAATACTGCTAAGTATAATTTGTACTGCTAGGCAAAAGAGGTCGGGACACTAAGATACCTCAGTCTGGTGGTCCCCCTATAAAGGTTGGTGATGAGGCTGTCCATAAGGAGTTGGGTGACAGAATGGAAAGGGCTGCCACTACTGCTTCTAGCTTTGAAGCAGAGCAGGACAGTGGTAACATAAACTAAGACCCAATCCATGGCAACACTTAATGAGCTAAGTTCTTAGGGAATTGGCTCAGGTAGTGGTCCCAGGTGCCAAGAAACCACATTGGGGATGTAGATGCTCAAACTAGGTTTGAGGCTGCATCTAAAAGTCCAATGACCCACCTCTCTCAAGAGTTAACACACTTGGAAGTGGGGAGGACAGTATGAAACTAAAAGAATTGATGGCACCTTGTACAAAATTGTCTGATAATTGAGAGATTTTGGTGAGCATAAAAGAAAGAGAGAAGTTGTGAGCCAAAAACAGAAAGAGAGATGTGTGCTTAAAAACAGAAAGAGTGAATTGGTGAGCAAAAAGAATTGAGAGATATTGTGAGTATAAAAACAGAAAGAGAGATTGTGAGAATCTACATTGGAATGAGATTGGAGTTAATACTGCTTGGCATAAACTTAATACTGCTAGTATTAAGTTAGTACTGCCAGGCATATCTTTATACTGCTGGGAAAAGTTAATACGGCTAGGCTTAAAGTTAGTACTGTTAGGCTAAACTTAGTACTGCTACATTACCGTTAGTACTGTTTGAGGCATAACAGAATTTCCTTATTTTAATATAGCCGTTGAGATATTTCCGCCAACAACATAGCCTATAGGGTTTGACTAATTGGAAATTCATGATCTTTCTATAAATTAGTAAGATTTCTTCAAGATAAGATCAAATTTCATTCAGTCGGTCAAATTACAACCCTAAGTGCTCTCAATATAATCTCAATTAACTTTGCCAAGCTTTCATACTCACATAAACGAGCTCATCCCAGAAGTTTATTCAATATTTTCTTAATCACATGGCTAATTTGGAGTTTTGCGACAAGCATAACATGGTGGCCTACTTACAGAAGTCTGAAGGAAGTGAAGGGTTTCATCAGATCATTGATTTTCTGAATGCTAGTCACATCCAGTATGCCCTCACAGAGAATCCAACAATATATGTTTCCTTTATTAAGCAATTTTGGAGAACAGCTACTGCTAGAACAAGTGCTAATGGAGAGGTAGAACTAACTGCTACAATTGATGGACAAGTAAAGACTATTACTGAAGCCTCTCTAAGAAGACATCTAAAGTTGGAGGACAATGGTGGTGTTACTACTCTACCCAATTCAGAGATATTTGAGCAACTTGCTCTAATGGGGTATGTGACTGATTCTGATAAACTTACTTTTCAAAAGGGTCATTTTTCTCCTCAGTGGAAGTTTCTAATTCATACTATCCTCCACTGCTTAAGTCCTAAGAAAACTGCTTGGGAGCAGTTTAGTAGCAATATAACAATTGCTATAATTTGCTTGGCCACAAATAGGACTTATAATTTTTCAAAACTAATTTTTGATGCTATGATTAAGAATTTAGAAAACCCACACAAGTTTTTGATGTACCCAAGATTAATCTAAATCTGTTTAAACAAGCAAAGGAGACTGCTAGGACCTCACACCAGAACCTATGTTGCTCATACTCTTACTTGAAAACTCTTTAGCAACATGAAGAGGGTTTCAAGGGGTTATTCTGGAATAGATTTTTCTTTATTTCCTACTATGATCAGTGCACCTGAAACTTCTCCATCCAAAATAACATCTTCACCATCATTATCACCTCAACATACACCAGTCAGTACCCCATCAACCTCACAACCACCAAACACTTAACCCACACCTAATGCAGAGGAGGCTATTCCAATGCCCCATGAATCACCTTTCCACAGTGTTCAATCACTTGGATATGATGAGGGTAGTTTATCACTTTCTGAATTGACGGTTCTATGTACCAATTTGTCAAACAAAGTAACAAGCTTAGAGGCAGAGTTGGCACAAATTAAACAAGCTTACGGTACTGCTCTTACAAAATTAATCAAGAAGGTGAAGAAGTTAGAGCAGACAGTCAAGTCAACTCAAGCTAGAAGGAGATTCAGGATAGTTGTTTCTGATGATGAAGAATGTCTAGAGGATCCTTCAAAACAGGGGAGGAAAATTACAGAGATTGATCAAGACCCCTCTATTTCATTGGTACAGGATGAAGGAACATCTGGATTTAAGAAGATATAGAGATTCCGGAGAAGATTAGTGATGATACTGAGGTAGTGCTAGAAGAAGAAGATCCTACTGAGCTTGTGGAAGATCAAGGTAGTGGTGAAAAAGGAGAAAAAGAAGTTAGTACTGTGGTGCAAGAGCCATAGAATAGTTATTCCAGAAGTTAGTACTGCTGCTGAGAACTTAGTGTATATCAGAAAGAGTGTTGAAAAGAAAAAAGATAAGGGTTAAGGAATTATGATAGAGCCTGAGCCTGAGAAGAATACAAAGAAGCAACTAGAGCAAGAGAGACTTGGGCATGAAGAAGCTGTAAGGTTGCAAGAACAACTTAATGAAGAAGAGACTCAGAGGATTGCAAGGGATGCTGAAATAGCTAGATAGCTACATGAAGAGATTAATAAAGTAGGACAAGAAAGAGTTGTAGCTAAAGATGATCAAGCTCATGTCATTGATTGGAGTGATCCTCCAGTGTTAAGATACCATGCTCAGCTAAATAGACCATAGTTTGTAGCTGAAGTAAGGAAGAACATGGTCATGTACTTAAAGAATCAGGGAGGATACAAGATGAATTATTTCAAGGGAATGAAGTATGAAGACATTAGACCTATATTTGAAAAGGTATGGGATCAAATTCAATCCTTTGCACCCATGGATTCTGAAAAAGAAAAAGGTATTGAAAAGAAATGAAGTAGAAAGAAATCACTTGCAAGGAAAAGAGCAGGTGAAAAGCAAACTAAAGAAAGTACAAAAAGGCAAAAGATAGAAGATGATCTAGAGAAGGAAGAACTTAAAGCCTATTTGGATCTAGTTCTAAGAGAAGAATTTTCTATGGAAATTGAATTTTTAGCTACTAAGTATCTAATAGTTGATTGGCAGACTCATGTCCTGACAGAAAACTTTATGTATTATCAAATCATCAGAGCAGATGGAAGTTCTAAGAATTACAAGATCTTCAGTGAGATGCTTGATGATTTTGACAGACATGATGTATTAGACTTACACAGGCTAATTAAAGCGAGGTATATGACATCAAGTCCAGAAGGTTATGACTTAATGCTTTGGGGAGATTTAAAGACCCTATTTGAGCCTGATGAAGAAGATGAAGTCTGGAGGAATCAGCAAGGATATAATTTGATAAGCTAGAGACTATTTGATTCATGTGGAATTCATATATTGTTGATGGACAATGGAATAGCCATTCACATGATGATAGAGAAGAAATATCCTCTTAATCAGGAAATGCTATCAAGGATGTTAAGTAAAAGATTAGAGGTTGATCATGAAAGTACAATGGCATATGAACTTCTCAGGTTTATAAGGTCACAAGTACAGAAGTAGAAGAATGTTTGGAAGAATCCTCAACAGTGTAGTCTAGAAGATTAAATACAGAAGAAACTTGAGATTTAAAGGTAAATCACAAGTTTAGGGGAGGATTGTTGGGATTTAGAGCTTCTACACTTAGTACTGCTAGTTATAGTTAGTTAGTACTGCCAGTACATTGTTAGTACTGCCAGTATAGTTAGTACTGCTAGTATAATAGTTAGTACTGCTTAAGTGATATGTATGAGTTATATTAGGAATAGATATGCATGATCACTTGACGTGTTTTGTAAGCCCATTAAGGTTTTCCTTAGTGTATAAAAGGAACCCTGCGACATAGTTAGAATAATCAATTTTCACAGCAAACACAAGCTTATATAGTTAGTTATTCTGTAACATAGGCAGAATATTTGCAATCAATATATATTCAAAGTTTTGTTTACATTGTTCTTCTTAGTATTATAAGTTAGATTCCGCATAACTTGTAGTATTCATAGTCATAGTTTCTCACATAGTTAGTTTGGATTTATCCAAGTTAACTAAGCTTTAACAAGCTAAAAATATCTATTCATTGGGACTCACATTATTTGTAAAACTAATATATAAAATAAGCCATAAAAAACATATATGTGCGAACTATATCTCATGACCCATGGCAATTAAACCAATCTATAGTCATAATAGTTATAGTGTAACGCATATATGCACATTCACGCAAAACAAATTTAACAGTCACTAAATATTGTCTAACAACCTCATATTACCTGTATAGCTCTTGCACATTCAAATAATATGAAATTTGCTTCTTATAAAAACAAAACAGATAATGCCAAACAACTTTACTAGTATTTTCATTATTATATATCCTTGGAAGTTATGAAATATTGATTTGACTATTATTTTATGATAGAATTCAAACTTCAACTCGTTTAGAAACAACAAAAATATGGATATTTTAACCAAAGAAAGAAATTAAAAAATAAGATCTAACCATTGGTTACCAATTGCTTTATCTTTTTCCCTTTTATACTATTCCGTCAAACAAATGACCACCCATGAGGAGCAACATTTACAGATTCATAACTTCCATCGGCGCTCCGACTCGACTCCGACTCCGACAACAACGACAAAGGAGACTCACCAAAAACAATCCTTCCTAAACTTCTAATGACGAATCAACCATTATCACCACACTAAAAACCCGACCCTTATACACGAATCTGTAAAATTCGATTTTGAGTAACAAGAAACAACAAGAAGCGAGATCTGATTTAGATTAATAGAGATAAAAGATGGGTCGCGTTTTGGTTTTTAGGGATAAAAATATCAAAACAATGAGGCGTGATAATAAAATGAAAAAGGAACTATTTTGTGTATGGATTTAAATATGAAGATGGGCCTGTTGTGTTGATTTGTGCTCATGTCATACTGATATATATATACGGCTAGGAATATGTGAGCCTACAGGGTCACACACGTATACACATAGATATCACTCTATTGGTATATATATAATAATATAAGCGTATATTTATTATATATGTATTAATACTCGATTGATGTATATAATAATGTAAGTGTATATTTATTATGTATATTAATATTTCAACGATAGAATACTAACGGTCGTTAATTAGTTCGTTTACGAATAATTAAGTATAAGGCTTTTTAATTAATGAGTAATTAAATGTAATTAACCATAAATAAAGGAAAAGTCAAAAAGTCAACACCAAGGGTGTATATGGGACTTATTGTGACCGGCCATATATGAAGGAAAAGAAGAGGGACCAAAGTGTCAAGATTAGGTAGTTTTTTCCCAAAGCTATGTAACCCTAATCTTAACACTATAAATAGAGGATCCCTATACCTCATTATTTATCCCATTCCCGTCTTCTCTTCTTCTTGTAATCAAACCAAACAAACAACCTTTAGGGTTTTTGTTTTTTTCTATTACTTGACGTATTCTTGAGCGTTGGTTCGTGGAACTAGCATTCGGGTAGTATTAGTCGACGAGTATTGTACGATACGCGTATAGGTTACTTACTTTAGTAACTCGAAGGGTTTTCGGTTTCACATGTATTACACACATGCGTGTACTCGCAGAAATCTTCGGTTCTTCACGTAGCTTGGTTGCTATTCGGCATGTTTTCTGTTTATCGTTTATGTTAATTATAAGTGCTATATGAGTTTTATTCCGCTACGTAGCTCGTTTAATATTCATGTAATATTAGGTTATTTAGATAACGATTTTCAACAGTGGCATCACGAGCCATTCATATAGCGTTATAATTACATAAAATACGGTAAAATACCTAAAATACACATATTTTGTGAATATTTTCTTGTTTTTATGTGCAATTTATTTTAGGAATTTATTTAGTGAAATAATTACTAATATAAAACACATAAAATCTGAAAATATAAATATGGTTTGTATTTTGGATGATCCGGCTAAAATATAAATGCATATTTATGAATATTTCTTGCCTTTTATGTGAAAACCTGTTTTAGGATATTATTTAGTGAAATATTTTACCCTAAATATCACATTAAATAAGCAATAAAATATGGTTATATTTTAGAAAGATTTGGTTCACTTATTATAAATTCATGTATTATAATTTGCGATCTGTATATATCGTAGCTTATTTATTGCTTATAAATTGTCAACCATAGATTACGTGCATGTAAACCATGGTTATTAAGCTAAATATATTTTATGTATGCATAAAATCATTACGTGAATTAATTGGTTAATTGTAAAAGATGAGAAGACCTTTGTTGAATTATTGTTTTAATTGCGTAAATGATTTTGTTTAGTAGAATTAATTTAGTAAATATGTTTTGCATGTTTATATTATGGCGTTTTTATTATATAAAATGAAAAAATGATTTTCAAAATTAATATGGACTAAAAGTACATGATTAAAATGCTTATTGTGTGTATATTGATACGTACACTTTGCTAAATCATGGACTGTATACGTAAATTTGTTAAATCTTGCAAACGTTCTATAAAGCATGGGTTTAGTGGTTTCCGCAAGGGAACCCGCGACGGAACAACGCAAGAATAAAAAAATTCTACATAAACGTTTAACAATATTTAAAGTATGTCGTAATCGTTGCTAGGGTTTGATTATTTCCCATGGGGAATTAACCTTATTCGTAGTAAGATCGCTTATACTTAGAAATGTTGTAAACATGGCAACCCTAATTTTATAAATGGCATCTGGTTTATAAAATTATGGGATTTATATTTATAGAAAGTTTTTAAAACAAATATGGAAATGTTTTAAAATAACTAGTGTTATAAGGTTGTATGCATGCTTCCTTATACAAATTTTTGGTAACCTTGTTTTAATTAAAATATTTATACCTATGAATTTAATTCATTTGCCATCCTAAAGACTAATCTAATAACATACTAGATGAGAGGGAAAGAGAGGTGATTCTAGAGAGAGAGAGTGGGTTAGATGAACACTTAGAGAGAGAAAGTAAACATAAGATGAAATGTATTAAAGTGTGAAAAATGAACAACCAACCACCTCTCCAAGGCATGGAGAGGTGTATAAATACTTACATTTGGACATGGGCTTGGGCCTTCATGGGTTTATCCATGGGCTTTAGCTAATTAGCCTAGTAAGTTTCTAAAAATTAACTTAACGAGCTAACTACAATTATCTATGGAAGTGACCGGCACTTTCGTGTTCCTAACAATCTCCACCTAAGGGAGGTCACTCCATTTTACAAAAACTTAAACCTAGCATACTATGCTTTATCTTTAGTCTTGAGCTCGTAGTCTTTAACTTCTATCATTAACTTGTGATTTGATGTAGTGATCGTTGACTTTAGGCTTGAGCTTGTTCCTTTATCTTGACTTGAATGTGAAAATGTGATCTTGAACACATTGAGATCATCAACCAAGCATAATCTCGATTCTCCATCTTGTAAACTTTGCCATCTTGTGAAATTGTGACTTCTGGACCGACATGCTTATACCTTTCTTGATATGTTATCGTGAAAAGCTTTAATAATGCATCTTTCTTGAGGTTCTTTAACTATAACACTTTGTCACTTCAAGAATGATGTTTAGTATCAGAGTGACAAAAACTTCTTTGAAATTCTTTGACTTTAATACATCGTCACTTTAAGAAAGATGTACAGTATCAGAGTAGCGGAAGTCTTGAAACATGTACTTGAGCTTTCATGTTGTCTTTATGTTTGTCGGTCGGCTACGAGCATGTGGCTATGAATCTTGTGAGTCAGCTGGAATCAGGTACCTTCACCTCCATCTTTAAGTATCATGCATTAAAACAATTAGCAATAAAGCAGGGGGACGAATATGGCTTTGTCATTCGCCCGTGTTTGGTTGGAGTAACCTTTGAATCCGTGAGGATCGACCTGTGATCAGGTAGATTCAATTTAAGAAGAATCTCCTTGATAGGATTTCCAGCTGAAGTATAGAATCTTTCTAACACATATGCATTAGATTCATCAAACTCAGCATGTTCTCATTACCGAAACGTCTCAAAGCAGACATCACGATAAGAGTGAACTAGTGAGTTACTATCTCACCGATTGAATAGAAAAATTGATTTAAAAAATCAATCGATGTGTCACTTGGTAAAGTGGTTTTGTGACACATCGAGAGTGTTAATCATTTCAAAATTCATCATCAATCCTCAATTCATAACCTAGAACAAGTTTGATTCTTATAGAATCATACCATCGTTTCTTTCCAGTTGTCACAAGTTTGATTCATATAGAATTACACAAGTCACCTGCCATGAGTTTGTTTGATGTTGGCTCAAGTAGGATTTCCATCTTCATTGTGAATATTTAAATATCACTCAGATGTTCTCGCAAAATCACAAGGATAATACATAGGACTCTTAATATATATCTTGTTATTCACATTATGTGACTTAACAAGCATAATTATGACAAGTGTCCTAATGTGATTTATGGATGATCTCTTTTAGCTCTAGACTCAATAGTGCACTTTGGTTTTAGTGATCGAAGGTTGGAGCAGACTGCCATCTTTTCAATATCAACTAACTCGGAGTGAGAAAGTCGATAGAAATGTGTGTAATCTCTGTGAGAAATGAAACAAGAGTCTGTTAAGAGACCTTGAATGGCTAGGGAGGGTTGTGCATAGCGTCACTGGGTCCATGACTGTTTTTAATGTCAGACAACAACTTAGTGTTTCTGACAGTTTATGTATTGACCCGGTTTTTGCCTAAGTGTATGGAGGGCTTCTTTCTTTTCACCCTTTATCCTTACATTTCTTTTTCATTCTTCAACCCCTTCAATGCTTACTGAGACTTCATAACTAACACCTTGTTGGGTTTGTTCCAGTGTTAGCTCCATCTCAGTCTGCATTATTCTCGATTATCACTTTTTCTCCTTTTGTATCATACCTAAGGACTTCTACACTAACTAGTGGATATCCTTGGGTAGATCTCTCCGGTTCTGGATGGATCATGGGATTTGAATACCCATGCCTAACCACCTTATAACTCCATAAATTTAAGTACATGGTCGGTCTTTTGGGTATTCCTTCACAATCAAAACCAAAATCATTGAAAAGTTCAATCAAAGTGTTTGATATAAATATCAAAAGATTTACACTTTGAGAGTTTTTCATAATCACTAAAAGCCCCCCCTTAACATATGCATCGTAATCGTAGTACATGCTAAGTGTGGAGTGCATTGAGTCCATTTTATATGATCACATTTCAATACAAATTAGATCCAGTTTAATCACATTTTCTCCCCTTATCCAAAATGTAAATCTCTTGATATTTTGGATATCAATTGATTAAATGATCAGGGAAAAAATGTTACACAATATCTAATAGGAACATTTTAATTCTCCCCCTCAATTATTGAAGGTATATAAGACAGTGTTGAGTATAATAATTTGAAATTTTTTGAATTTACTAAGAAATTCTTGAAAATTTTATACTCGAGCACTCCTTAGAATCACCATTAAGTCTACACTACATATATACAAATTCATAAATTTTTATTATGTACTAGGTTTGACCTGTTATGATGAGGACATCATATGATAAATCATATGGTCCTTTCTAGTAGCCGAAGGTCTCCCCCGTAAAATCTCCCACCAACAAAATTTTCTAGGCTCCTCAATAACCTTATGTTCCTGAGTTGTCGATCAATAGCCTGGATTATAGCTCCTGCTCTTTCCCTCTTTACATTTCTCCAGACTGTCTGAGGCAAGTACTCCATCCGAATTCGCTTCAGAATATCATCAAGAGCAGATCGAACATCGTTGAGTGTACCGTCACTAAACTTGTGGAGTTCATCAATGCGCATCAATCTGTTCTTCTTGTCTTTATTATGATATATGAAGCCTTTGGGATTGGAGTATGCTGTATATGGTGTCTTTCTTTTGAGATCTGATCTGTAAGTATCCGGCCTTGTGAGGTTGAGCTTCTTTTGATAACTTTCGACACCTAACTGAAGATCTTCCACACTATGCTGTTGTCACGTAAGCAGAGACATTATGCATTCAGCAGTCATTTGTACCTCAGCCATTGGCTCTTCATCGTATATGGGTTTGATTTCTGCATCATCAACATGTGCATCATTCCCTGATCTGCTGCTTGTATCCTGCTCTTTTGATTCTGTCCCATTGTTTCAATGTATAAACTGAACTAGCATCAATGCAATCCAATGCATTATAGTATCCAACATCGTCTTCTTCCTCTTGTTGTTCTGGTTTGTTTTCATTCACCCTGCTTTCATACTCCATTTTATGTTGTGTCTTTCACCTATCGACTTCTTATAAGATTCATGTGTTGGATCAGGGTGTATTGGAATTCTGGAATATCGAGTCTCTTGAGTGTATTGATAGGAATTTGTTGCGTGTCATGTCATCATATTCATATCCAAATAAATCTTGACTTGATGAACATCTGAAACTGTGTCTGGGTGTAAGTAAACTTTTAAGAAGACCATGGATCTATCTCTTGAAATTCTTCGTTATCAAGTTGCTTTTGTAGTTGATCCATGTACAAGAACATTATGCCCGTGAAAGTCTCTAGATCTTGACCAAAGAGTGTTGCAAATGCGCGTTTAAATCCCTCTTCGGTTCGACTTCCTTTTAAGTCGTTGTTTGAAAGACACTTGAGGTGTGAATGGAAGTGTGAAAAAGATTCCATGCAAACTTTCTTTTGATTTGTCTTGACTTAGTTGCAGTTGTTGTTTTTCCAAATATGACACGAAGATAGGTATCTTTCTTTTCATTTTATCGTGAATTATGAAGTGTAAAAGATTTGTAGGATCTTAAGGTAGGTAAAGTGAATGTTGTTGTTGTGAAAAATATTTTACGGGATTTTACAAGTTTGACTTAACCAAGAGATACAAGAGTTTTTAGCGAGATTTAGCTAAATCAAGAAAACCGTAAAAATAGATTTAATTGTTGTTGAAATCGTTGTTGTTGTTGAAGAATTTGAACTTTTGTTAACGATTTGTGAGCTAAAACGATGAACGGGGAAATTTCTTCAACGAATGGCTAAAATGAAATTTTGAAAACAAAAAAATACAAAAATTAAAAGTTTAAAAAGTGAAAAAAAAATGAAAAAGTCTGAAAGGAAAAAAGGTTATTTTAACTTGCTTAAAAAAGAAAGGGATTAAATAGTAAACTAAGTAAAATCTAAATATTAAATATGGATATTGTTTAGAAGTATGAGGGGCTTAACTTGTAAATTTCGAATTATACTTAATAAAATAAAGCAGTTGTTCCCTACTGTTTCACTTCTTCTACAATTTCTGAAAAGATATAGAAAATGCAACGTGTGTTTCTTTTAATCGTACTGGGATGTGACGGTTATCGTCGATAAAGTAAATATACCACGCTTGATCAAAACGAATCCCGAAACAACGTCTAGTTTATAGTCGTGTAGTCAACCGATACTCGAAACCGAAAACCGAAAATTTGTTTAAAACGTGAAGATTTTGTCCGTGGTTGATGTAGTTCGGTTCATAAAGGGTTTTTGACTAGTTCGGTGCTCGACAAACTTGACTCGTTCGGTCCTTGAAATATTACTTGTTCGGTCCTTGAGATTTGTCACTCGTTCGGTCCAAGAAGTTTTCACTCGTTCGGCTCAAAAATTTTCCCTCGTTCGGTTGTACAAGTTTTCCACTCGTTCGGTTGTACAAGTTTTCCCTCGTTCGGTTGTTCAAGTTTTCACTCGTTCGGTTGTAGAGGTGTTGTCTCGTTCGGTTCTAAGAGATGTAAACTCGTTCGGTCCTTCAAAAGTTTTCCTCGTTCGGTCCTTGAGTTGTTTCACTCGTTCGGCTGAGGAAGATTGTGACTCGTTCGGTCCTTGACAAATATAACTGGATCTATGTTTTCTTCAACAATACTTGTTTGATTAAAGGAAACACAAAACGTTTGTTAAGGAAAAAAAGAGAAAAAAAAGGCGTGGTCTCATTTCTGTTGACAAACAAAAACGCACCCTACTGTTGGACACAAAACACACTTATATATTCAAACCAAACTCACACTTACTTTTACTAGTATAAGCCGAACTATTTGAAAATGAAGTAAACAATGAGGCATATTAAAAGCCCACAATAAGTTTAAACAGTGACATCGAGTGTGGCCCAGAAAGAAAATGTTAGGAATTTGAGCTCAAAAAATATATAAACAAGACTATAAGAACAAGAATAAGCCGAATCAAAACAAAAAAAAACAAATATGCCGAATAATAAGCTCAAAAAAAATTACCAAAAAACAAATCACTAAACCCACCCGAGGCGATTGATACCAATTGTAGGAACCCGATTCACACTTCACTTCTTGTAATCACAACACAAATCGAGAACTAAGAAACTAGAGAGAGAGGATCGAAAAGAGAGAGAGATGAGAGAAAAAAGAGAGATATTAGATTTATGAGATAAAATGAAAAACTAGATATTTTCTGAAAAGAAAATATCTATATATATATGAGATATTTTCTGAAAAGAAAATATCTAAATATATATATATATATATATACCCCTACACATTTAATGTGACGCGAGGGATATTTAACTAGGACTCGGGCTCGGGTTTTGTTTTGGGATTAAACCCGAAACATATACAATATTAGATTATCTATCGAGCCCGATTCCCGATATTATTCAATTACAACATTAACTAATTAAAGACCGAAGCTCCATCGTAGAGTGACCGAGCTTCCTTGTTCGACTCAATAAATTGAGGCTAACAAAATCCTATGAGTCCTTAAAGGAACACTTTGATAAACAAAAAGAGCAGCTTAAAAAATCTAACCTAGAAATTATAGGTTATCAATTAGGCTTAGAATCATTAGAAGCTAGAATTGTTGTTTATTAAAATAAAAGCATGTTTTATGAGGAAGACATTGCATTTTGAAATATGATGTTAAGGTAGAGATAATTCTTATTACAGAAGCTTAAAAATTAGTTAGCAGACGGCTTTTTAAGAGAAGGATGATTTGAAAACTCAAATTAGAAAAGTTTGAAACATCATCTAAGAAGCTAACTGATCTATTAAACAGTCAAATAAGTATTAATAACAAGACTGGTATTGGTTTTGACAGTCAAATGACTGAGAATGAACTGCATGATATTCATAAGAATAATAGTGAAGTGTTTAAAAGTGCATCTGATAGTAGTGTGAATGAGATTAAAGAGGAAAATAATTAATTAAATGATAGGTTCAAGAAGGTTGAGGGATATCATGCAGTTCCTCCTCCCTACACTGGGAACTACATGCCCTCAAGACATAACTCTTGTCTCTTTTGCTGGATTTGTTGATTCTGTCTATAGACTAATGTAATGAAACTGCTCACTAGTATGCCCTAGGAATGATCACCGCATCTAAGTCTAGTAAGGATAATTTGGAACAACCTAAAGATGTTAGGCCTAGTGCACCTATTGTTGAAGAGTGGGAGTCTGATAGTGATGATGACTGTGTGACTAGACATTTCAATTCGAACAGAGAATAAACTAGTTTGATAAAATTAATTTTGTTAAATTCAATATGAATCTACTTGGAAATTTGTTATTGAACAAAACACTTTATAGGTCAAGCTGAAAACCTTTAGGTAAAAGTCCGTGTATCTAGGGTTGATAAGAAATTTGGAATGGATGATGACTCAGAAATAGGGGTAGTTTTTGGTCATTAACAAAATCTTGTTTGTATGTGGAGTCTTAACCATTTTATTAAGGACTGTAATTTTATGAGAAAAAAATGGTTAGGAAAATCTTGTTGAATATTTATGCTAAGGGTTAGTGGTCAAAAAGGGAGTTCTAGACCAGTTGAAACAATGTTCATGACGGGTGAAATCACCAAAATAAATTGACTCACCCCATATCCTAAAAGAAATTTTGTTCCAACTGCAGTCTTAACAAAGTCTGGCAATGTACCAGTTAATACTGCTAAGCAAAGCTCCTCAAGAGCAGCAGTATCAAATAGTACTGCCAGATATGTTAATACTGCTACATCTAGACCAACTATGAATGGTGCAAAAACATGTTCAAATGTTTTTTATAAGTCACATTCATCAATTAAGAGGACAATTTATACAATGAAAGCACCTAAAAACAGTGATTTTAAAGAAAAAGTTAATACTGCTAAGGTAAACAATGTAACTACTGCTGGGATAAAAGTAGTAGTTAGTGTTGTTCAGGAACATAAGGAAAATGCTGTTAAGTCCTCAACATGCTGGATTTGGAGACCAACAGGAAAAGTAATTGACCATATCTCCAAATACAGTGGATCATGCCTAAAAGATTTGACTATGTTGATCCTCAAGGCAGACTCAAGTCAGTGATGGCTTGGGTCCCCAAGAGAAACTAATTCTCTTATTTTGAGTGCAGGGTAATCCACAATATGCTTTACAGGATCAAGGGATTTTTGATAGTGGATGCTCTAGGCATATGACTGGGAATAAGTCCTACCTAACAGATTATCAAGACATTGATGGAGGATTTGTTGCATTTGCTGGAAGTCCTAAAGGAGGTAAAATTACTGGAAAAGGTAAAATTAGGACTGGGAAATTAGACTTTGAAGATGTATACTTTGTAAAGGAACTTAAGTTTAATCTTTTCTCTGTCTCACAAATGTGTGACAAGAAAAATAGTGTTCTTTTCACTGAGACTGAATGTCTTATTCTATCTCCTGATTTTAAGTTACTTGATGAAAGTCAAGTACTGCTTAAAGTTCCTGGACAGAATAATATATACAGTTTTAATTTAAAGAATGTTGTTCCATCAGGAGGTTTGACTTGTTTATTTGCAAAGGCTACAATAGATGAGTCTAATTTATGGCATAGGAGGCTTGGTCATGTAAACTTTAAAACTATGAACAAACCTTTGAAGGCAAACCTCTGGCAAAAGGATAATGAGAATTGCATATTCAACTAGTAAGCAAAAGTCACCTAAGAAATCTAAGGTGATAAAAGAACAAGAATCTGCAGAAAGTAATGAAGATGCAGCAGTAGACTATGAGCAAGAAAAGGAAGAGTTAAAAATGTGGTTACCAGTTGTTCCAGATGAAGATGAGACTGTGGATCCAGAGATTTTGTCTGTTAAGTATCCTATAGTTGATTGGGAATCTCAGAACTTAGGAAGTGTTGATATGGAGGATATTCATATATATAAGATAATTAGAGCAGATGGGAATACTAGTTACCACAAAACATTCTCTAGTATGCTGAGGAAATTTAATAGACAAGACTTAATGAAGTCTTAACCATTTAATTAAGGACTGTAACTTTTATGAGAATAAAATGGTTGGAAAATCTATGTTGAATAATATGGGAAGGGTTACTGGTCAAAGGGAAGTTAGACCAGTATGGAACAATGCTTAGAGGGTGAATCACCAAAGTAAATTGACTCACCCACATCCTAAAAGAAATTTTGTTCCAACTGCAGTCTTAACAAAGTCTGGCAATGTACTAGTTAACACTGCTAAGCAAATCTCCTAAAGAGCAGCAATATCAAATAGTACTGCCAGATATGTTAATACTGTTGCATCTAAACCAACTATGAATGGTGCAAAAACATGTTCAAATGTTTTTCATAAGTCACATTCATCAGTTAAGAGGACTATTTATCAAAGAACAGCACTTAAAAACAGTGATTTTAAAGAAAAAGTTAATTATGCTATGGTAAACCAATGTTAAATACTATGGGCAAATGCAGTAGTTAGTGTTGTTTCAGGGAATTAAGAAAAAATACTGTTAAAGTCCTCAGGGGGGGGGCCATTTGGGGTAGATTTGGAGACCAACAGGAAAAGTAATTGACCATATCTCCAAAGATAGTGGATCATACATTTTTGCCTTATTCAGATTTGACTATGTTGATCCTAGCAGACTCAAGTCAGTGATGGTGGTATCCCAAGAAAACTATTTTAGTATTATTTTGAGTGCAGGGTAATCCACAATATACTTTACAGGATCAAGGGATTTTTGACAGTGGATGCTCTAGGCATATGACTGGAAACAAGTCCTTTCTTACAGATTATCAAGAGATTGATGGTGGATTTGTTGCATTTGGAGGAAGTCCTAAAGGAGGTAAAATTACTGGAAAAGGTAAAATTAGGACTGGGAAATTAGACTTTGAAGATGTATACTTTGTAAAGGAACTTAAGTTTAATCTTTTCTCTGTCTCACAAATGTGTGACAAGAAAAACAGTGTTCTTTTCACTGAGACTGAATGTCTTGTTCTATCTCCTGACTTTAAGCTACTTGATGAAAGTCAAGTCTTGCTTAAAGTTCCCAGACAGAACAACATGTACAGTTTTGATCTAAAGAATGTTGTTCCTTCAGGAGGTTTGACTTGTTTATTTGCAAAGGCTACAATAGATGAGTCTAATTTATGGCATAGGAGGCTTGGTCATATAAACTTTAAAACTATGAACAAACTTGTGAGGGGAAACCTTGTTAGAGGCTTACCTTCAAAGCTTTTTGAAAATGACCATTCTTGTGTTGCTTGTCAGAAGGGAAAGCAACACAAAGCCTCTTGTAAGACCAAGCTTGTAAGCTCTATCAGCCATCCCTTACAAATGTTGCATATGGACTTATTTGGGCCAACATTTGTAAGGAGTATCAATCACAAGATATATTGCCTTGTTGTCACTGATGACTATAGTAGGTTTAGTTGGGTTTTCTTTTTGGCCACTAAGGATGAGACTAGTGGGATCCTTAAAACTTTTATAACTGGCATAGAAAACCAAATAAATCATAAGGTTAAAATCATCAGATGTGACAATGGAACTGAGTTTAAAAATAATGACATGAATCAGTTCTGTGGGATGAAAGGGATTAAGAGGGAGTTTAGTGTTGCCAGAACTCCACAACAAAATGGAGTTGCTGAAAGAAAGAATAGGACACTAATAGAGGCAGCTAGGACTATGCTAGCAGATTCATTATTACCTACTACATTTTGGGCTGAAGCAGTTAATACTGCTTGTTATGTTCAGAATAGGGTTCTAGTGACCAAGCCTCACAACAAGACACCTTATGAACTATTACTTGGTAGACCACCTAGTATAAGCTTTATGAGACCTTTTGGGTGTCCTGTGACTATTCTTAATACCTTAGATCCCCTAGGCAAATTTGATGGGAAGGCTGATGAGGGGTTCTTGGTTGGATACTCTATAAATAGCAAGGCTTTTAGGGTATTTAACACTAGAACTAGGAAGGTAGAGGAGAATCTGCACATAAACTTTCTTGAAAACAAACCCAATGTTGCAGGGAGTGGTCCAGAATGGCTCTTTGATATTGATTCACTAACAAAATCTATGAATTATGAGCCAGTTACTACAGGAAATCAAACTAATGGTAATGTAGGTATAGAGACAAATGTTAATGCAGGGCAAGCTGGACAGGAGAAAGCATTTGAACATGAATACGTACTGCTACCACTCATGCTTTATAATTCTCCACCCTCTTTAAGTTCTTAGAGCACAGATAATAAGGATGTTGATGAGGTACCAGGAAAAGGAGATGATGATTTAAGTGAAAGAAATGGTTAAGAAAAGGAAGAAGGAGCTTCAAATAAAGAAGATGACCAGCATGTGCAAGATTTCAGAGCTGAATTGGATAATTTGCTTGTTTAACCATGGCAATTTAAGAAGCAAACTATAGTAGCCAATTCTACTACTGAAGCAGAGTATGTTGCTACTGTTAACTTATTGGCAGGTGTTATGGATCCAAAATCAAATGCTTGATTATGGGTTCAATTTCATGAACACCAAGATTTACATTGATAATGAAAGCACCATTTGTATTGTGAAGAATCCAGTGTTTCATTCTAAAACCAAGCACATTGAGATAAGGCACCATTTCATCAGAGATTCTTATGAGAAGAAGTTGATTCAAGTGATCAAGATTCACACAGACCACAATGTTGCAGATCTTCTCACAAAGGCTTTTGATGTTAGCAGGTTTAACTTTTTGATTGCTAGCATTGGATTACTTAATCTCTGAAGTATTGTTTGAGGGGAGGTTTATTTGTTTAGATAACAGTTTTTAACTTTTATTCATGGGTTATGCATAAATATGGATCCTCATGAATTCTCACATGTCTATCTAGTAATTTCTAGTGTGCTTGTGATGAATAGAGGCATGTTGTTGTATAGTTATTGGAGAAAAAGTTAATACTGTTAGTCTAATTTTAGTGCTGCTCTGTATATGTATATTGGCATAGCTGATAATACACATAGAAGCTTTGTTTGAGGAGAGGCTATATGGAACTATGTGTATAAGTGCAGTGGATTATACATCATGGATGCTTAGAATGGAGTGCAAGAGTTGCCAAGTGATGAAAATGGGTTAATTTTGGTAACTAATACTTAGTACTGCTAAGCTTAAAAGTTAATACTGTCAGTTATTATGAGCAATATGCAAGATGTTTTGGATTGTGTTTGGAACTAACATTTTGCAGGATTAGAGCTTAAAGGTTATTTGATTAATAATGGATATGCTGATTTGGTGTGAATGGTGTTGACTTTGTTAATACTGCTGATGTTTCACATGTTGGTTTTCACCACATAACAAATGGTCATCAATTCACCATGTCTAACAGACACGAAAGAATTGGATATTCTAGGGCAAACGGCGACTGGTAAAGATTTCTCAAATCCATTGATGGCTGGTATTTTACCAAAAACTATAAGTGCGAAAGTTAGTACTGCTAGTACAAACTTAGTATTGCTAGCCTAACTTAGTGCTGCTAAAGTTACCGTTACTAAATACTATTCAGGGGTAATTTTTGACAAATTAACGATGACTTTCCTCTTAAGTTTTCTTTAGTGCCTATTTAAGCCGATTAATCAAACAATATCTTTCACAAATACCAATTGCTCGTAATTCATCGAACCCTAATTGATTTTCACATCGACAAATTCAATTATTCATGGCTGATCTTGCTTTTGTAAACCAACACAACATGGTCGCGTATTTGGAAAAGAGTGATGAGAATGCAGAATTTCATCAGATAGTGGACTTCCTCTCTACATGTTCGATCAACTATGCTCTCACTATAAGTCTTACTATTTATGCTTCTTATATTGAACAGTTTTGGAATACTGCCACTTCCAAAATAGTTAATTTAGTGAAGCAAATACATGTCATAGTTGATGGCAAGGCAATAGTGATATCAGAATCATGAGTGAGGAATGATCTTCTCTTTGATGATGAGGATGGTATTACTTGCCTCACAAATGATGACATTTTTGAAAACCTTGCATTGATGGGGTATGAACAGCTTTCAACAAAACTTACTTTTCAAAAAGGTTCATTCTCTCCACAATGGAAATTCCTGATACATACCATCCTTCATTGTATAAGTTCAAAATCAACTGGCTGGAATGAGTTTTCAACCAATTTGGCTTCAGCAGTTATATGTTTGGCAAAGGGTTAAAAATTTAATTTTTCTAAATTGATTTTTGATGGTATGTTAAGGAACTTGGATCCAAAGAAGTTTTTAATGTATCCAAGGTTTTTACAACTCTTTTTGAATAACCAGCTTAAAGATTTACCAGAACCTTTTAATGATACTTATGAAACACCAAGCCATACTAAAAAGGTTTTCTCAAATATGGCAAGGCAAAGTAAAAGTTTTTCAAGAAAAGTTACTCCACTTTTTGAATCCATGTTGGTGCAAAACCAAGCACCTGAGGGTGAAAGTTCAGTAACACCCCCTGAACCCCAACCCACACCCTCTACCTCACAACCAAATGTTTCAGAACCTCAAACTGAAACACCTCCAACAGTTTCCCATGAACCTCAGACTGAAGCTAACATTGAGCAAATACTCCCATCTCCATCTATATATCAAAGAAAACACAAAAGACACAAAAACATAGGAGAGCCAAAAAGGTTACTGAGTTACCTCAGACTAGTGTGCCTCTAAACCTTGGAGCAGATAAGGCTGTCTATAAGGAGGGGGTGACAGTGTGGAAAGGGCTATCACTACTGATGCTAGCTTAGTTGCAGCACAGGACAGTGATAACATAATTAGGACCCAGACCACGGCAATGCCTAATGTTGACATTCCTCAGGGAATGGATACAGGTGGCAGTCCTAGGCGCCAAGAAACCATGGGGGGTGCTCCTGCTCAGACTAGGTCTGAGAGAGTGCTTAAATAGCCCAATGAACCACCTCTCCCAGAAGGTCACACATCTGGAAGTGGGGAGGGCAGGATGGCACATACTTTTGAATTGATGGATATTGTACCACCTACACCCCATGATTCACCTCTCCCAGGAGGTTACACACCTGGAAGTGATGAGGGTAGATTGAAACTGGAAGAATTGATGGCTATGTGTACAAAATTGTCAAAACAGGTGCTTGACTTGGAGAAAGAGAAGGATGCTCAAGCTGTGGAGATCCTCAAACTAAAGAAAAGAGTCAAGAAATTAGAAAGACAGAGGAAGTCAAGCATCTCACACCCAAGAAGGAGGATATACAGGCAGGTTGAGTCTTCTGATGATGATTTGGATGAGGAGGATGCATCCAAACAGGGGAGGAAAAGTGACAAGACAAAGCCAATGTTTAAAGATAGTGACTTTGATGGACTTGATGATGATATGGAAAATGTTGAAGGAGAGACAGTTTATGCTGCTACTTCTGGAGTTAGTACTGCAGGAGCATTGGTTAGTACTGCTAGACCAACTGTTAGTACTGCTGGGCCATCTACAAGTGTTGCTGGGACTTCAACAGGTATTTTAGAAGATGAGATGGTGACAATGGCTGACACATTGATAGCCATTAGACAAACAAGAACAAGACCATCTTATTTACCAAGACCAACTTCAGTGGTGATCACTGATACTAAACAAGAACAAAGAAGACTAACAACACCACCACCACCATAACCATCAGACACTAGAGACAAGGGTAAAGGTATAATGGTAGAGCCTGATCCTCTAGTGAAAATCAAGAGGAGTGATCAAGGTGATTTGCAGCTTCAAGTAGATGCAGAGTTAGCTCAGTTACTGCATCAAGAGGATTTGGCTTAAGTAGAAAGGAGACAAAGAGAAAGAGCAGCACAAGAAGAAGGCTTTATATTTACACTTTATGAAGAGTATGATACTATTTAAGCCAGCATATATGTTGATGCTTTGTTTGCTACAAGGCTCCAACAGGAAGAGAGAGAGCATTTCACCATTAAAGAAAGAGCACAATTTTTGGTAGAAACAATAGCAGCACAAAGAAAGTTTAGAGCTGCTCAAAGGGCTGCAGAGATCAGAAGTAAACCACCCACTAAAACTCAGCTAAGGAACATGATGATTACATATCTAAAGAATATGGGTAAGTTTAATCACAATTAACTGAAAGGAAAAAGTTATGAGGAGCTCCAGAGATTGTATGAAAGGGATAAATGATTTTGTTCCTATGGACTCTGAAAAAGAAGAAAAGAAATCAGTAGAGCCTAAGAGTGAAGAAAAGAAAGGCAAAAGAATAAAGAGAGTTGCAGATTCAACACTTAAACAGAAATCTTCTAAGAAACAAAAGATGATGCAAGAACAAGAATCTGCAAAGAGTGATAAAGACGCAACAGCAAACTATGAACATGAAAAGGAAGAGTTGAGAATGTGGTTAACAGTTGTTCTAGATGAAGAAGAGACTGTGTATCCAGAGATTTTATCTGCTAAGTACCCTATAGTTGATTGGGAATCTCAAAACTTAGGGAATGTTGATATGGAAGATTTACATGTCTATAAGATAATCAGAGCAGATGGGAATACTAGTTATCATAAATCCTTATTCAGTATGCTGAGAAAGTTTGATAGACAAGATTTGATGGATTTGCACAGATTGGAGATGAAAAATATGAACTATGGATGAATCAACTGGATTGGAAATTGCTGAGGTGGATATTGTATGAAAGTCATGAGGAGTTCTCACACCACTGTTCTATATATGGTAAAAACCCAACGACGCAATTATATGGCTACGCTAGAGAAAGAAGTACCATCTGATCAAGAATATTGGAGAAGATGCTGACTAGCATTTAGTAAGCTGAAGAAAGAAACAGACTAATGGCATTTGAGCTTATCAAGATTCATACGAACATTGCATGAAGCTACTCTTAAAGTGTTTGGATACACACCCCTGGTGTCTTTTATATGGAGCTTACATGTGATGAACAGAAACTTAGACGTGACACACAGAATCAAGTAAATCACAAGTTTAAGGAAGGATTCATTGGTGCAATCCTGGAGTTACTACTTGGCTCGGATTGCGCAATTTACTACTCTGCTAAAGTTTTAAAACTGATGTTCTACTAAGAATTGAAGAAAAACAGACCCAAGTAGTTAGTAATGTTAGTATATTAGTTAGTACTGGCCACTAATATTGTACTACACCAAACACCTACGTATATTATACTTAGTTTAGTCTTATATAGTTAATACCGCTATTATGATACTGCATCGAGTTTAAATTAAGAATGATATGGCATTTCACTTGTAACCCGTTTTGTAAGCCCATTAGGCGTTTCTTAGTCTATAAAAAGAACCCTACGAGCCATAGTTACAAAGGCACGTCAACATCAAATCAGTCACTTTCATAGTATTTCATAAGCTTCAAGGTTGTAAACCCTACACTACACACTGTCAGAAGAGTGTTCGTATTAATATATTAAAGCTTATTGTTTTGGTTGTATTTTTGTATCTCAAATATACTTTTTCTTTATTCTTCTTAGTGATATAAACTAGATCCCGCATAGTTTATATCATACACTCAAAGTTTCAGTCTTAGTGCCTTTGGATTTATCCAAGGATACTAAACCTTACATCAAGCTAAGGAGTTCAAGATCTGTTCATTGGGATCAACACTCACCAAATCACTCTATCTGTTTTTATCACACACAGCTCTCTTTCTATTTTTCAACTTACAAATTCTCTCAATTCTTTTACTCGCTAAATCACTCTATCTGTTTTTATCACACATCTCTCCTTCTGTTTATAACTCACAAATTCTCTCAATTCTTTTACTCACTAAATCACCCTGTCTATTTTTATCACACATCTCTCTTTCTGTTTTTATTCTCACCATTTTCATAATCAAGACTTTAAAGATTAAGCATTCCAATACTAGCAATCAAATAATGAAATCTACTTACATTAAATGCTTTTGTAAGCAAATCTGCAATATTCTTGTCAGTATGAATCTTGATCTTTTGAATTAGCTTCTTTTCATTGGAATCTCTGATAAAGTGATGTCTAATCTCAATGTGCTTTATTTTTTTTAATGAAAAACAGGGTTCTTAACTATGCATATAGTACTCTCATTATCAATATAGATCTTTGTATGCATAAAGTTATACCCATAATCAAGTAATTGCAATTGATTTTGAATCTAAAGCACTTGGCCACAGCAACTTGAAGCAGCTACATATTCAGCCTCTGTTGTGGAATTAGCAACCACAGTCTGCTTCTTGCACTGCCAAGAAATCAATCTACACCCAAGGAATTAACAACCTCCTATTGTGTACTTCCTATCCAGACTTGCTCCAGCATAATCACTATCAGTGTATGCTACCAAATCAAAAAGTTAATCTTTTGGATACCAAAGGCCCAATTTAGGTTGACCTTTTAAGTATCTAAAAATTCTTTTCACAGCATGAAGATGTGACATTTTTTGGTTGACTTGGTATCTTGCACAGGCACACACTACAAACATAATATCAGGTCTTGAAGAAGTAAGATACATCAATGAACCAATCATTGATCTATATAAATAAATATCTACTTCTTTACCATCTTCATCCTTGAGCAGAGCCTTTTAAGCTTCCATAGGTTTGCTTGCTGTCTTGACATCAGTAAAACCAAATTTCTTCATAATCTCAGTCACATACTTGTCTTGACTGATAAAAGTTTCATCTTCCTTCTGCTTTACTTGCAGTCCTAAGAAGAATATGAGTTCACCCATAGAACTCATCTAAAACTTCTTATGCATCATATTCTCAAACTCAATGTATAATGATTTCTTTGTAGAGCCAAAAATGATATCATCTACATACACTTGAACTAACAAAATATCACCTTTGTCCCTTCTGATAAACAAAGTCTTGTCAGTCTTTCCTCTTTGAAACTCATTGTCTAACAAATAAGTTGACAAGGTTTCATACCAAGCTCTAGGAGCTTGATACAGTCCATAAAGTGCCTTTTCTACTTTGTATACTCTGTCAGGGAAGTCTGGATCTTCAAATCCTGGTGGTTGACAAACATAGACTTCCTCTTCAACCTTACCATAAAGAAAACCACTCTTAACATCCATCTGGTACACCACAAAGTCTTTAAATGAGGCACAGGCTAGGAATAGCCTAATTGCTTCAATTTTGGCAACAGGGATAAAGACTTCATCATAGTCAATCCCTTCTTCTTGTATGTACCCTTGAGCAACTAACCTTGCTTTGTTCTTTATCACAATGCCTCTTACATCCTTCTTATTTCTGTAAACCCATTTAGTGCCAATAGCTCTTTTGCCATTTGGTAAATCCACCAAGGTCCAAACCTCTTGTAACTTGAATTGTAGAAACTCTTCCTGCATAGCCTCTATCCAGCTTGGATCCTTCAATGTATGAATTCCCTTTTTAGGTTCTTCTTGTGATAATAAGCAAGCAAACAGGCAATTTTGAAAGTATTTATGGTTTGTTATTTGCTGAACTGAATTAAACAAACCATGTTCTTCCAAATTATTTGTAATTCTTCTTGTTTGAGGTGCTGAATTCAAGTCTCCAATAATTTGTTCAACTGGATGATCTTTGTGTACTCTTATAGTTGGAATAGGACTGACAGGCATAAATGCATCTAAATTGTTGATGTCAGCCTCTGTACCAACATCTTCATCATCATCTGAATCAACAATATCTTCTAATTCAGGCATATTTGGATCATCTAGAAGTTCAATGCTTGTTTTTGCACCAACAACATTAACTTTATTTATGCTAGCAGCATTAACAGTGTTAGTGCTGTTAACATTATCCTCCTTTTCTTGATCACTACATTCACTATCTTTACTTGAATCACCACCTTTTTTTCATGGTTCTTCAGTAACTTTCTTTTCGTTATCTCCTGAAGGTTTGAATCTAGCATCAGGAGAACTCTTTTAACATTGAGAGAATAGTGGATCAGCAGGCCACAATGGTAGCAGAATGTAATCTTTGCCAGGTACTGTCTCCATACTAGCTTTACCGGCATCATCACATGCTTTTGTACCTGCATTACCATTTGACTGATTTCATGTAACAACTGGCTTATAATTCATTGACTTTGTTAGCGCATCAATATCAAAAAGCCAATTTGGTCCACTTCCTGCAATATTAGGTG